>APFE030813130.1:0-17577 GCA_000404065.3 Pinus taeda | reverse complement strand
TCTCTCGAGCCCGAAAAAGTATAAAACGATGCTCGAAAGAACCACCCGATCATTACGACCGAGGAGTACTTTTCATAAGTAGTGACTTTGACCTGAAAAAGTAAAAAAGCAGTCAGAAGCACGTCGTTTTAGAACCAATAACGAGTGTGAAACGACAAACACCCGAAAATCTTTGTTGGTTTAAACGGTCGAAAAATAGCTTTAAAAGCGACCGCCTCTCATTCCTTTTGACGAGTTGAGAGGAGGCTCGGCAATCTTTTCTTGTTTTATGTCAGAAAATATCTTAACGGCGACATTTTTTGGGACCAAGTGTATACAAATCCACCGTGACTTTGCCGATTCCGAGGACCTGCACAAGGGAAACACCCACATAAACCCGTTCGATATGTCGAAAATCATAATAAAACATGCATTAAGGCATGGTTAATGACATCAGGAGTGAATTCATGGCAAAACTATGGAAAAAACCCACATTCATAAGAACTATAGTCAAATTAGGAATTTTTACCATAAATAGGGATTTGTAAAAATCATTTTTACCATTTTACCATTTGAGCTTTGGAGAACGTTGAAGAACTACAAAGTTGACAGAGCGAATTCCTCATCATCCGGACACCGATCTTCTGACAGCTGATTCCAGGTAGGTCCCTCTTGCCTTGCGCTTCGTTTTGATTCCATTTTCATGCATTTTCACCGTGGGATTTGGCCATTTGGCCAAATTTTTTGAGTGTTGGTGCGCTCTCGGTCCGCGTGGATTCGCCCATTGGGTCCGCGCTGACCGATTTTCCCAACGCACACCACCTTCTGGGTCAGCGCGGAAAACCCGTGTCCTTCCGCGCTGACCCAGAGAAAAATACACAGGCTGCCATTTCCAGCGCAACTGTTTTAGAAACAGTCGCGCTGGCGCCGTGAAGATTGATTTTTTAAAACTAAATGGACAATTTCCAAATGCAGGCAACCTAATGATTTTTGGGTGATCTTGCAGGACATAATGGCCTTTACATGGCAGGAGAGAGACCATGATATCGTAGATATAGCTGCTTTCGCTGATGTCGGATGCCGCAATGCAATGCAGGCATGCGGATTACTCAAATTCTTCCTTACTTCGCGCTTGAGGGCTCAGCCAGACCTGCTAGAGCTCCTGATCAGAGCATGGAACCCAGTGGATGGGAAATTTACCATCCAAGGCCGAGACATAGAGTTCGACTCGTCAGACATTTACTTCTTGACTGGATTGTCTCGCCGAGGCGTGATGCCCATTCTAGAGGGGCAACGACCTAGCGGTGAGACGCTCAATCAGTTGATGGCCCGTGTATGCCCACAGGCGGCCAAAACACGGAGCGGGAAAGTAAGCATCCCGTCAGTGGGTGTCAGACCACACGCCGACATAGTGCTCTGCACTATACTCTTTTTAGTGACGCGGGAAGCAGGCAGTCTGGCGAACCACGAGGCCTCAAAGGCCAAACTTTTGCTAGCTCTCGAGTGCTTACAACCCACAATCTTCAAGTGGGCGGCAGCTGTGACCAACAGCATGAAGAGGCAATTGAGTAGCTGCCGATGTGGAGAGTCGAAGCAGTTCGGCTACGGATCACTCCTTCTTCCACTCATGTTTGAGTGGGTGCCGGCCTTTCGGCTACAAACCATGGTGGTAGACCCGCCGAACAACGCACGAGAGACGAGGGCCACCAAGTGGTCCTGGGTCATGCCACGTGGAGGTGGTGGTCGCTCAGTGTCGTGGGGTGTATTTTTCCGAGAGTGGCTAGATTGCCAGGTTATCTTTGTCGAGGACTGGCCGTATGCTGGTATCGACTTCCGTGGTGACCCTAACATGCCGCTACCTGCGGGAGAGCAGTGGGATGATGGAGGTAAACACTTGATCTTTTTGATTTTCATTTTTGTGATGTTTTTGCATTTTTTCATGTACATGTCCTAATAAATACTTATGTTGTGTAGATGTGGGACCCGTGAGACCCCTTGGCCTGGCTCCAGAGGCACGGAGGGAGGAGCAAGGTGCTGTCGTCTTGGCCTTGGCTCCTGTAGGAGGCGACCAGACAGAGACCGTGGTGCACAATCTCGAGGGCTTACTGGCAGGAGTCCCAGACTATCAGGGGATCGAGGAGGTCTCCCTAGCTGCCCAGATCCATACAGTGGGTGTAGAACCCAGGATGCACCACCTTTTGAGGCGGGTGGCCCGAGCGGTGGCATGCTACCGAGAGCATAACCCACCACAGTAGACGCCTAGGCTTTATTTTCCATTACTGTTTTGAGAGACATACGTCTCAGATGTACTAAGGACGTCGGATTTATGAGACATGTACACTTATTTTTTGAACGCCTTAGTGCGCCACACGATATATATATATATATACATGGTGTTTTTATTGTATCTTATGCTTCTTATGTTTGTTGATTACATGTTTCGCAAATGTCTGTCTAATACATAGTTAGCCAATGCATCAGTTACAGCATTAAGTCTTCTTGGAATTTGATGATAAGTAATGTAATCAAAATCTCTTTCCAATAACTTAACATGTAAATACAACCTTAATATGCGATGGTCTCTGACGGAATATTGCCCATTGAGTTGGTGGACCACAAGCTGTGAATCCAAGTTTACAAGCAATGAGCGGATTCCGAGGTTAATCGCCTCAGCCAATAGTTCAATTACAGCACTATATTCAGCTACATTGTTGGTCGTGCAACCTAGACACACACCTTGAATATCTACTAACTCACCATGAGGATCGTAGATCACCCATGCCGCAGATGACAAATTGCGAGTACTGCGGGAAGCACCATCAGCGAAACCAACATAAGGTGATCCAGACATCTGTTCAGAAGCAAAAGACACAATAAGCAGCGATCATGCCGACACACTAAGACAAAAATCAAATAAACACGCACACACACTAAACACACTGTAAAAAAGCATATGCATATAAAAAATAAATGAGAGAGTGCTTGGACTCAGGCGTAATATTTCTTAAGATATAGCCCATTACGGGGCCTGTCCAAGGGATTGCCTTCATAATCGATCAGCTCGTAGGCACCTTTTTGTAGAACTCTTTTTACGATGTAGGGCCCATGCCACATTGGCTCGCGTTTTCCTGCTCCTAGCTTATCACTAGCCTGATCGTAGAGCAGTACCAAGTCACCTTCGACGAAAGAGCGGGGATTAACTGAGTTATTGAAGTGAGTTTTCAATCGCTTCTTTTGAGCTTCAATAGCAAGGGAGGCTAGACGACGTGCCTCATCTTGTCGTTCCAGGTAAAGAAGCCACTTTTCTGCAGGAGTAGTCTTGGGAAGTAACTCGATGGCTAATTTGAGTGAAGGAATCTCACACTCAATGGGAAGGGTTGCCTCCAGCCCATATACTAGCTGAAAAGGGGTGAAGCCGGTGGCATTCTTCACGGAGGTCCGGTAGGCCCACAATGCGGAAAACAACATCAAATGCCAATTAGACTTGTGCATGCCAACAGTTCTCTGAAGCATCGTGACCAAAACCTTGTTCACGGCTTCAACCTGACCGTTCGCTTGGGGATAGTATGGAGAGGAACTATCATGCCTAAGTCCAAGTTGGGTTGTCAACTCGACCATCATATGATTACGGAAATTCTTTCCGTGATTAGTGACAATGGATTGTGGAACTCCAAACCGAGAGATAACATGGTTGAAAAGAAACTGCGCCGCCGTATGACCATCTTCCGACAATGTGGGCATCGCCTCGGCCCATTTTGTAAAGTAATCGATAGCAACGATGATGTAACCATGCCCCCCGGCCGAGCGAGGGTTACATGTCACATAATCGATGCCCTACTTAGCAAAGGGGCCGACGGTCACTACGGGGTGCAGAGGGGTAGCAGGAGCACACATCTTCCGCTGGTATATCTGGCATTCGTGACATGAACGGACGGCAAGAATGTAGTCCTTGAAGATGGAAGGCCAGAAGTAGCCAGCGCGAAGGATCTTTTGTGTGGTAGCGTATCCAGACATGTGACCACCATAAGCACCAAAGTGGCAGTCATTTAGAACTCTTTCAGCTTCTTCGAAGGTGAGACATCGACGAAGAACGAAATCAACCCCAAGGCGGTATAGGGTGTCCCCAACTATGCGATATGGCTGAGCTTGGTGATGAATCCGCCGACGAGCGTCTTTCAAAGTCTCGGGGCGGAAAGAGGACATCTGCAAATAGACAATTATGTTCCCATATCATGGATCGAGGGTGTTGATCAGGAAAAGAGTTTCATCTGGAATCGATTCCTCTATCTGCGAGGAAGTAGCGGCGGATGGCAAGGAGCATAGCAGTTCAACAAAAACTTTGAGTACTTGCCCCCCAGCAATTGTCGTGAAAGAATGTAGGTCATGGGGTTACAATCTAAAATCACCGTAGTAGTACGCAACATAATGTAGTGGCGGAATCGTTGGACGGCATAAACCGCGGCGAGAGCCAACTTCTCGACATATGCGTATCGAGTCTCTGTGTCTAATAAGTTGCGACTAAGATAATAAATGACATGCTCGATGCCATCATCGTCGTCCTGAACCAAAACCATGCCGATAGTGGTATCGGCAGCAGCCAAATAGAGCGTATAGTCACGATGGTAATTTGGAGGCCGCAACAAAGGGGCGGAAACCAAGAGAGTTTTGAGATGAGCAAACGACTCCTTGGCTATGGCATCCCATCAGAATGGGGTGTCATGCTTCAGTAACCGGGTAAAACCCTTTGCCACTTCGGCATAGTTTGGTATAAACCGTCTTAAAAAATTAGCTTTTCCCTGCAAACTCTATAATTTCCACAAAGTTGCAGGGGGAGGGAGATTCACAATTGCCTCGACTTTAAGGGGATCCAGACGGATGCCCTCTTAGGAGACGATAAACCCGAGCAGTCGACCTGATTCCACGCAGAAGACACATTTGTGCGGATTTAAGCGAATATTATATTTTCTGCAACGACGAAAGATTTCACAAAGGTGCGATGGATGGTCCGCGCGCTTAGCTGAATGAGCGGGGAGATCATCCAGATACGGCTGTACGATGTGTTTGATATCGTGGAAAGAATACGACATCGCACGATGAAAAGTAGCGCCGACATTTTTGAGGCCGAAGGGGAGCTATTTATAAGCAAAGGTGCCCCAGGGACAGATGAAGGCCGTCTTATGTTGATCTGTCGGGGCAATGTTGATCTGGTTATAACTAGAAAAGTCGTCCATGAATGAATATATCTCGCTACCCGCGCACTCGTCAATGAGTTGATCAATGAATGGAGTGGGGTAGTTGTCCTTTGGGCAAGCTCTATTGATGTCACGGTAGTCAACGCAGACACTAATGGTACCCTATTTTTTGTCGACAGGGACGATATTTGAGACCCATTCTGTCAGTGCGATGGGATAGATAAATCCCACCTTAAGGAGCTTTTCAACCTCTACTTTGATGGCTGCCGCCTTGCGGGGGTGCACGGGACGCAAACGCTAGCGAACAGGTTTGGCCTCGGGATACGTTGGTATCTCATGCACGACTATAGATGGATCAATACCGGGCATTTCTTCATATGACCATGCAAAGACATCGCGAAATTCACGAAAAAGAGCGATATAAACCTGAATCTCCTCCGGAGTGCAGGTCACTCCTATGTAAATATTCTCGACGATCCCTGCCTTGACAGAGATGTCGATTGGTTGAGTTTGTGTGATGTTCCCTAAATTTCCTTTGGACAATGTGTGATAAATCTGAATGGGCATCTGAAGGGGTTGAGAAGGGAGACATGAAGCAAACCGCGCAAGACACAGTAGAGTTTCCTGGGAGGTAGGGAGAAAGGAAGAACGGTGGTGAAGAGGGAACCACGGTCGTTCATCCAGAGACATGGTCTCTATAATAGCCTCATCGGAAGGAAATGTTTCCTTCAATGGATCTGAGGAGGTGTATTCTCCTAAACAAGGGGAAACATCATCTGAGTCGAGCGCCCCACTCGAGATGGTGGGTTCATCATGAGAAGCCGATGTAGCGACAATTTCAATGTAGTTGATGGGCTCAATGGCATCTCCTCGCCCCAAGGTTCTATCTGGTCGATGGAAGGAAGAATCCAAGGATCAAAACGAACTGAGATCATAGAGATCGAGGCGAAGTTGGGAGGTGGGAGGGAAAAAACACCCATAAGGGCGGGTTCTTTGAAGAGCCCGACTCCCACATTTTCATACGGAACTGAGTTATGCTCAACGAAGGGTACGTTTCCCTCAGAAGAGGAAGCGAAAAATGAGAGTTGATCAATGGTGAAAATTTTCCCTTGATGGGGAAAACGAATGACACGGAAGAGAGACGAAGCCATAACACGCATAGCGTACGTCCAGCTCTGGCCCAGAAGAAGGTTATAGGTAAGACTTGCGTCTACAACCTCAACTTCAACTTCTACGGTCTTCCCTTCTAAGGTAATCAGTAGCCGTTGAAGGATACCATACGGTCGAGACTCTCTCCCGTCAAATGCTTCCAAGGTCGTCGGAGACTGACCCAACGTCGGAGACCCGATGGCTTTCCAACATGCAATGGACATGATGCAGGTTGAGGTGCCCTCATCAATGACTGTACGATGGATCGTTTTAGAATTGATGACGACTTGTATGAGGAAAGCTATCTGATGAGGCAGTTGAGGCACATGGCTCTCGAGGTCGAAAGTGATTAAATCTGAGTCTACTGGGTCTATGCCACCGATGGCCGATAGCAGGGACTTCCTCTGGGGGGGCAACTCTGAAGGACCTCCAATGCGGACATGGTAGACGGAGCCTGTGCTAAGTCCTCCATGATGCTATAGTGCTGGGCAGCACGAGCATTCGGGTTATAGGAAGACCTCCTGAGTACCCCTTTGGGAGGGGGTCGGATGGTCGTCTCGACACTCGATCTCTCAATATGGAGAGGACCAGAGCTGGACGGGGGAGCGCTTGAGGGAACCTCTGGCTCCTTCCCGGCGGACGACGAATAATCTTTAGCTCGAGTTGATACATGAATAGGAATAGTTCCAACCATGAAGACCTGGGAACCGAAAGGAGAGGATGAAGAAGGATCAGCTACCATCTGGGTTTGCTGAGAGGGAAAGGGTTCTTTCAAAACAACAGGGATCCCTTGAGCACCTTTCAACAACCGACAAACTTTGGCCCGCCTAGGGCAGTCCTTAGTATAGTGGTCTTCCTCACAAATGAGGCAAGGATACTTAGGCTTGCGCTTAGCTCCTTCCTCTCCAGGAGGTTTAGATGATTCCTGCTTGGATTGATCAGACTTATTTTTCCATTTCCCTTTTCCTTTTTCTTGCCTTTCAAGGCCTTGCCTGCCGTAGAGGACTGAACGGCATTGACCTCGGAAGTGTTACCGGAAATTACAATGCCCTAGGAAGAGTTTTGGTTAGGTGAACTAGACTTCTGCTTCCCAGAATTGGATGACTTTTTAGAGGCCTGGCCTACAGAGCCAATGACTCCATCAACAGATGGTTTGGGCGGAGCCTTGGATGTGCCGGGCCTAGGGGCGTCTGGCAAATAATCATAGAAAGTACCAGACTAGGAGTAAACGAAGTCTACGTACTGAGCACGCGCGATCGCTTGCTCTTCAGTTACACATGCCCCCATAGCAATGTCCCGCGCGATCTTGGGGACAAAGGAGGTAGTAAACTAGTCGGTGAGGAGGAAATCAGGTATCCAGAACTTGATTAACCTGCGACACCTTCTCCATTCATGAATATGGTCGGAGATATGTGTAGCAGTGGCCTGCTTAAGAGACGTAAGGAGATGAGTCCCCGTCTCATACCGAATGGGTAACTGAAAGTGATTTAAAAATGCCATAGCCAGCGAATTGAAATCATGGAATGATGCATGTGACAATTCAATATACCATTTAGCTGCCGAACCAGTGAGGGTCCTCTGAAAGAGGCGAAGTCGGATTGAGTCATCGAGCCATGAATTCGACGAACACCATAAGTGATACGTCATTACATGGGCCTGAGGGTCCTCTCCGGCCTTCCCATCGAATTTGGGACAATCACTAGGAATTTTAGTTGGAACTGGTGGCCACTGTGGGTTGTGTAGAATGGGATCATTCGTCAACTTTGACACATCGGGCAGTTCCAACGTGGCTAAAAATGGTAACTGTGGATTAAACGACATTTGCGGCGGATATGAGGTGGAACTAGAATTCCACCCAGCTCCAGGTTGTCCCCATTGTCCTTGTCCCGATGGACTAGGTCCGTAAGGGCCCTGTCCAGAAGGATTTTGTCCATAGGGGTTATTCCCGGAACTGGGTTGCTGATTCTGCCCCCCAGCACCCCATTGGTTACCATATTGGCCGGCAAGTTGCTGATAATTCGGTTGAGGATTACCCTGCGGCTGTTGGTAATTCTGATAAGGGATATATGGATTTTGTCCCTGGGGTTGCTGGTATCCATACTGAGCCTGTGAACTAGGTGGCATTTGATGGGATTGATACCCACCTAAATGCTGGGGTTGGGATTGGTACCCACCTGAATAAGGAGGCTGGGCCTAATACCCGCCAGAGTACGGAGGATGAGATTGATACCCGCCTAAGTACGGAGGTTGGGATTGATACCCACCCGAGTAAGGAGGTTGGGATTGGTACCCACCTGAATACGGAGGCTGGGATTGATACCCACCTTGATATGGATGTTGGGATTGAAACCCACCTGAAAGAGGAGGTCGGGATTGGTACCCGCTTGCATGCTGAGCCATCTGGCCAGAGGGTTGTCCTGGTCAGATTTGGGATGGCCCTGTTCGCCCAGAAGGTCTAGCTTGCTGGGTGAGAGGCTGCCCTTGCGCAACCGAGGTTTGTCCCTGTTGACCAGAGGGTCGCTGAGTGGTAGGTCGGCCTTGCTGCATGTAAGGCTGGCCTCCATGCCTAGAGGGGTTACCTTGCTGGTTTACGGGTCGACCTTGTTGCCCGTGGGGTTGTCCCTGGTTCTCGTAAGGTTTCCCCGAAGGGTAGCCTTGTTGGGTACCTGGTTGACCTTTTTGGGCATTGGGTTGTCCCAGGTTTCCTGAAGGTTGCCCAAGATATGTAAACGCCGGACCACTAGAGACCAAAGGTTGTCCCTGAATGGGTTGTCCTTATGGGCCTCCCTACTGACCTGGGTAATTTTGACCAGCATACTGCTGCCCATAATTAGGCTGCACGTAAGGCTGTTGACCCTGGTAAGGTGGTCCTTGCTGTCCTTGTCCTGGATAGTACTAGCTGCCACCATACCCAGTGGTGCCCCAATCCACGTTCAATGGAACGGAAATCTCATCATAAGGAATTTGGGGCAAGGAGGTGTACAAATAATGATTCTCAGCATCATAGTACGGGCCTTGACTATCCAGGTTCTGGACATTACGCAAGTATTCAAAATATTCCTCCTCTTCCGTCATATACTCGGAAGCAGGAGGAGCACCACTTGCGGGGTACACAACTCTAGAAGAAGGGGACGGTTCACCACTCTGCATTGGACCTCGAGATGGACCCGCGACAGAAGTGACAGCAGATGAAGCTGTGACCATACTAACAACTGGAGTTGAGGCCGTGACACAAACGGTCGGGTTGGTGGGGACTGCTGTAACAACAGAATGAGGGGCTTGGGAAACAAACGGTCCTATGGTAGGGACGATGTTTTGACCCCAAATGGAAGAGGAAACTGCCGAGTTCATAGCATCCCGCAATGACTTATAATGCCCTGGCACCGTGACACCCGAAGACGTAATGGTGTAGGGCGTAGAGATGATGGGGGATGTTGCAGGGATGGGAGAATCTATACTCGACATAACGGACAGGCCACTAGACACTGGAGAAGCGTCGCCCATATCGGATGAAGCCATCAGAGATGGAGCACCGATAGGAGTGGCAGGGTAATCCTCGTTAGAGGGCTCTCAAATAGGGTTGTAAAAGAACTCGTAGAAATCGTCCTCTGGAGCTCGAGAATTCAACGGTTGGATGCTCGGAACAATGGGAAGAGCATCACAGATCGGAGTTTCAGGGGCAACAGAAGATGGAGACCCTTCTTCACTTGGGATCGAAGACGGAGTTGATGGATCCGCCAGGATGACCAAACAAAGACCCTAAATAAGCTAACGATAAAGCCTACTCAAAACTAAACGCACACAAGATCTAACCGGGTAATGTTATTGTGGCCAAATGAATTTTAAGACAAAGGAACTGAACTTGACCTTTTCATGTTTCGAGAGTCGAGAAAAGGATGAAAAGATGACTCTATCTACTTTGAATGTTTAATGAGCACGAAGCGACAAGACGCTCACTTACACCTTTTCTTTTAGAGAGTCTGAAAAGGATCAAAATTGACTTCTCTGGAGATTCTAAGCAAAAAGGTTTACCAAGCAACCCGTAAAACTACTATATACACCTTGGCAATCGTATGAGAACCAAGGACTTTACATACTGCAGTCAATCTTCCCGAATGTTGTGTTCGGTGCGTTATGGTTCACAAGGTGGCAGACTCGGCTTCCTATGGATAAAGGATGCAAGCCTAATGGAGTCTCCCCATATATACGTGACGGTACATGGGAGCCCAATCCGTAATAGCACTTATCGTTTCACCATGGAGGAATCACCCAACCACTCAACGGTAAGCTACTAGGTTTAAAGATGCCAGAACACGTCTCTAGCCTAGACCTATAGATGTTCGCGTTAAGCTCCAATGCATTTTTAGATAAATTTGGTTAATTTTACGGTTGATATTTGAATTAAGTTTTAGTTTCAAGTCCTACCGTATGATCTCTCAAAAACACTTAAATGCAACTATATGCCAAATAACATCATTTTGTTCGATGAATTCTAACTATGAGAGGGTTAAGAATCCTTCAATCAAACAAAATGAATTCAAGCAATCAGGCAACCTAATGCAACTAACAGTAAGGAAATGAAACTTTTCTTTTGAAAGCACAAAACAACGAAATGTTCTTTTCCTTTCAACTATTAAATGCAAAAGACACTAGTTTGCTTTTCTTTTCAATGACATAAAAGTGCTTTTAAAATGAATTAGAGAGATACAAACACTAAGTGAAAAACTAAAATCACTCAATGCAAACAGAAGATAGTTCCCAAGGCACTAAAAACCAGTTTCCCAAATCAAAGGAAAACAAGGGTTTATGAGCTACGTGATCTAAGCTCAACAAGACACCAAGGAATTCAAAGGAGGAAAGAAAATCACTTGGAACACAATCAAACACTTTCAACAATCACTGAATGAATGCGAAAACAAAAACAAAGTTGGCTGGTCAACCAAGAACACAAGGTCCCGAACGGGAGGCTTGACACACACGGCCACTAGATGCCCTAGGGTTTGAGTGTGAAATCAATGGAGAAAAGTGAACACCCGAAGGATAAGAGTTCAAAATGAGGAAAACGACAATTCGACACACTTCAGCAATCGCAAAAGTCGAGACAAAATGCAAACCAAGCAACGAAAGAAAAAAGGAAGGCTTTGCAAAAACTGAAAACAAGCAACAAACGAACCCTCGCGGAACAAGGCTTCGCAAGCAAGCATGTCACAGCTCAGAAAAAATAAAACAAGTCAAAAGCCAAGTGGAAAAAGCAGGGGACAGCCAAACCAAGAGGTTTAGGAAGCCAATTTGGACAAAAAAGACTTTTACAGGATCAGCACGGGTGACCCCTCAGCAACAAAGTGATGACAAAGCAACACCTGTAGCAACTTTGCGCTGTCTCCATGAATAGTTAAAGGATGAGCTTTCCCCCAAGAAAAGTGGGTGACCAGGCGAACAGACATGCCTCAGAAAGGATGGCAACCTTTACAAAGCTAACAGCCAAGTCTGGAGTCATCTGGAAGGCTGGCTGTTAGAACAAACTCGCCTAAACAGGATCAGCGCGGGTGCAAAATTGGGCTGGCGTGCTGGCATCGCAACTCAATTACAGAAGAGGTCTGGTTAGTGCGTAGTGATACAAGTGGAGGGCACGCTATTTATGAAATTCGACCAGCGCGGAAAACACGTGTGCTTCCGCGCTGGCAGCGCACCAGTTACATTATCATCCGCCAGTCAACGCGATTATTTTAGGAACAGTCACGATGATCCAATAAACTTAGGCAAAGAGGGTTTTCAGCCATTTCAGAGAGCATGAGCTTACTGAATGTGATTTTATGACACAGTAGGGAGACTGACAAGGTGACAGTGACATTTTACTGTGTAACATACACTAATAAACATACATCAACATACATAGATCAAATACAAAAAAATATACACAACCATATGTTATAAAAACCTCCTCATCCTCTAAGAAAACAAAGAAAATAAAATTATGGATTCCAAAATTATTTCACATAGAGATATACACATAAGAACTCAAAATGCATAAAACAAATAGGATGGACCTTGTTACTTATATGAGTGGTTTTTAGCGGGAAAATGAAGGAGAGGATTCCACTCTCCTCCCAATAATATAACAACTACATTATATTCTCTCTTGCATCTAAACACCCTTGAGCTAGATCCAAGGTATAAGTATTATGTAGGTAGTTTTATTGGTAGATACCAGACACCTTTGTAACCAACACTCATGTAAGTCTGTACATTCCTAATAGAGATGGAGGGATAACACTCAGGTTAGTGAGTTGATATCATAAGGTTATGTTTTAGAGCTAACATGAAGGAATTTGAGAGGGATTGGTGTGATGGAACTAAAGGAATAAGAGGGAAATGTGAATGGGTTAGAGTTCTGAGAGAGCTCTTAAGTTGAATCAAGAAATCTCAGCAAGAATGCTACTCTATGAACCATAGTGAATAAGGAAGGATGTGATCTCATAAATCTAAAGCTTTGAGAGATGGGTTGGTGACATAGATTAAAAAATGTTTTTTGCACTTTTCTATTAGGGCATGCATTTATGCATTTCGGTGTCACTTCATCTATGTCTCTTAGTATGTTCGAGTGGGCTCTACCTTAGTTCCTTGGTTCCTTCATAGGGATGCCTTGACTATTCAAACTGTGAAGAGGGGAAATTGGGGTTGGCACCGCCCAACCAATCTATCGTTTCACAAAGCTATAAATTAGCTAGTTTTTCGACTAAAGAAAATGAGAAAAAAATTGGTCTAACAGTATTAATTAAGACTCGGTCATAATATATGGATTTTCCTAATGGCAAGGTTCCCACAATTATTCATCAAATAAGAGTGTGACTTTTGAGGGAGATATGAAAAATCTGATAATATTCCCTTGGACGAAGGACTTTTAAGGTACTCTAACCTTTATTTGTTTAATTTATTTAATCTTAATAATTTCAAATATTTAAAAATTAGAGTTTCACCTAGTTGTGGCTCTCTGCACACTAGCGTGCCCCAATACAGTAACAAGGGTAGTATAGGGGGATGTTACAAACCCCACCCTGTTAAAGGAACACCGTCCCCAGTGTTCTAAAATGATGAGAAAATATAATTGATCCATATAGTCATAGTTCATTGTATCTGTTAGAGACTAGATTTACCTCAGGCTAAAAAGTTAAGATTCTAGGTCCACATCAAACCACGCTCAACCTGGTAGCTAGCCCTACCAGGTTAGGAGAGGGCTCTCTCTAGGTCAATCTCAGCAAATTATGATCACTAAAGGCTTGAGATGGTTGATTTAAATACTAATATTAGGCTAGGTATATGTGTGCAAGGGGTTGATTGAATAAAATGATGATTTTGCTGGATCAAATAAGAAGGCAGATTTTGGGTGCGGGGAATGAGGCACAGTCCTGCAGAGGTCTCAATGGGTCAAGATAGGCAATTGTTTTTAAATGAGATGGAAATATTAGACAAATGAGGAGCTGAAGAGGGCAAGTTAAGTCATGGATCCTCTCCAAACAGTTGAAAACATCAAGAAACTAAAGCAACCCTCAAGTAGAGCACTGCAATTTCAATGGATTCTACTTACACCCTTGTTTGTTTAGTTAAGAAGAAATCAGATAGAGAATGGAAAACATAAAAAAATTCACGATTACAAAAAAAGCACTGTACCAATACAATTTGGCACATGGATCCCAAAGAGTGTTGCAAACCCTGGTCTCAATTGCTTAGCCAAAATGTTGATATGAAAGTACAATGCAGCTCAAGGCTTTCTCAAGAGTCAAACCATGATAATGACTGAAAAACAACATAAAATAGACAAACATAGCTCATCCTTGCCTCTAGGGGTCGATCTCACATGTTTAGGAGCTGATCCAATTGATTCTAAACTGAGAACTAGAAACTAGGCAACATAACAACATGCCTCTAGAAACAAGGGAATTGATCCATTTAGTTTCAAACAACCTTTCAACTGATGAATCTACCTTTACAAGTGAAAATATAAGATATTTACATCACGATCCATTAATTTTAATCAAATTACATCACACGTTTTCCATTAGGAAAGTAAAAAATTCAAACTAGGCAAAATTGGGCGAAAAATAGAGAAAACTTGGTCAACCTCGCAATTTTTCCTCTATGTGTTGTGCCTGTTTCTCTATGCACTGCACCTGTTTGGGCCCACTTTTGGAGGCCTTCCCGATGTCCAAATGAGCTCCAAGTAGGCTTGTTGGAAATGCTTGCTTGTATACTTTCCAACCGAAGTGGATTTTTTCAATTTGGCCTTCATTTTCCCTATCAAAAATCAAATCTCCCAAGACTTCTTCATGTGTGTCAAAATTGGGGCAGTGAGGTCATTGTTTGAGTGTTTTTGACCTCTTGAGGGCTTAAAACCTGCCCAAAATTCTTGGCCATAGGTAGGAAAGCATAAATTTTCATAGCAAGTCCAGAAATTCAAATTTTTGTGATTTGGAGCTCTCTAGCAAAAGCGAGTGCCATGTGGCACGGCGCATAGGGAGAAAAACTCTGTTTTTTGTGCAAACAATTTCCAAAATGAAAAAATTGCTCCAAATTTCTTGAAATTTGGGCTAGGACTTATTTATCAAGAGCTATGTTGATCCAAGGATGCCTTGGCCAAAATCTGGAGTCGATCATGCTCCTTTCACCTCTTTGATGCTTTCTTCAATTTTTCCTTTAAGCTCCTTATTTGTGCCTTGCAAACTTTATTCCTCGCCATATAATGAACAACCATGTGTCTCAACAAGATTTTCTCCTTGTTGGCCTTCTCCAACAATCTCTCTAAGTGAACATTGGCTCGCTCAAGCCAAGGCTCTCTGTCGGCATTAATTTCTTGCTCCAATGAAGTGAACTCCACCCTCCTCCTTTGGGCAGCTTGGCGATTCTCCTGAATGGTTTGTAACTCCACAATTGCTTGTTGATCTTCAAGCTGCTTATTCCTTTGCTCCAAATAGTTCATAATCCACTTAGCCCTCTCCAAGTTCAGGGATAAGGCATTGATGGCCACTTGTTGCTCTTGTATGACCTCCTTGAGATTTGCACTTTGTGGACCCATATCTGTATCATCACCCTCAATGAGAATGAAATCAATCTCCCACTCACCTGATGGCCCCTTATCCTGCATTGGCCTCTTGCCTTTGTCCTGAACCTGTGTTGCTGATGTCTTAAGCGAGGCCCCTTCCACCCCAGGTGGAGATAACACTTGCTTTGCTACTGCAAACAGCTACCTGGTGCCCTTCTGATAAGTGAAAAAGACCGACATACTGGCTACCTATGTCTCATGACTCTCATGCTGATAAGAAGGTCCACCTATCTCATGCAAAGCCTTTGAAGGTCCATGAGGAGCTATAAAAAACTCACAAGACATGAAATCATCCCAAGTGATGCCCTGCAAGCTAAGTTGATGAATAACCACAATTTTAATAAGAGCAAAATGATAAATATTGTTAAATTGTTGCTGAGGAGTGTTGTGCTGCACTAGAGTGGTCATCGTTTCGATATTTCAGCACATGAAATAAGGAATGTTCATCATCTGTACCCGGGTAAAATGCATGAGCAGCATGATATGACAAGCATACAAACAGGAAAACCAGCCCTCACAACTGAAATACTTCATGATCAACTTCATTAAAGGATCATATTCATCTCTGAGGTAACGGAAAGGAAACACTCTTTTGAGTTGTCTCAAGAAGATGGGCTTAATATACGGTTCATAATATTGCCGGTCAATTTTCTGCCTCTTGTTCCATGGCTCTCCAATATTAGGTATGCCGGCTGCTATTGAAATGGCTTCTGGTGTTAATGTGAAAGTGACACCAGCTAGGGTGGCTTGATCACCATGCAAATGCAGTACAAACAAGCGGGCCGACTCATGATGAAACCGAATGCTAGCAACCTTTTGACAAAATTTATAACATGACTGATGTTGGAAACAAGAGATGGCAAGAGGGTAGGCCTGTAATTCAACAAGAGTGTTTGGTTCTTCTTTGATATGTTTGCCACCTCTATGAGGCCTCCTGGGTGCATGTCCCTTTGTGGGTGAGTCACTTTGGGTCTCCTTTTCATAATCATATGAAGGATCAGATGTCATAGCTGCTGGTACACAAATTGCCTTGGAGAAATAGGTGTTGATGTGTCAAACTGTGTTGGACTGCCTTTGATGATTGCTTGACCTTTGTCACCAAGCAAAATAGTGAAATGGGGGACAGTGGAGGGGAATTTAGGAAAATTAGTGGAGAATTAGGGACTGTCGGGATAAATTTTAGTTAGGGAAATGTGGGAGGATTAGGGTTTGGGGATTCACAATTGAGATTTTGGAAAAAGTGAATGTCATGCGGAAAGAGTTATTTTTGCGGACAAATCTAACCTCCCTAGGAGTCTAAGACTCTCTAGTGACAAACAAGACAATTAAGAGCAATCCTTCTCTAAACATACATTATTCCATGAGAAACCAAGTGTTTTTGATCTTACCTCAAATCCAACGCTTGTTGTAGCAGTCCAGCCTTGCTAATCCAGATGAGCTCCTCCTTCACTTTAAGACCTGCATACACTAACAGTCAAACGATTACATAACACTTGAATATTTCATAAACCAAAGCATATTCATCATATAGACCAAGGAGTACATGAAATAATTCATTAACAAAAAATCATTGAGAAGAATGGACTTATTTGTATTAAGGAAACAAAAAATGAACCATTACAACCTGAGCCTTGGTGTTGTGCAAGCTCCTCCCAGGGTCCAACAAGAGATTTCCTCTACTTTGACAAGCTCACCAACTCCCAATATGGCAACAAGGAAGGATAGTGATCTCTCCTCACAAGTCAACAATGGAAGTCCTAATTCCAGCAGCATTTACCCTTTAGAATGTTCAGCTTTCAACCTTCCCTCCTTTGGCCCAATGCCTGTATTTATTGTATTCTAGAGGAGGTTATTCAGTTCCAACATCAATGGGATACTCCCTCTTTTGGATGGGGTAGCTCCTCTCTTGATGGGATAAGCTCCTCTATCATAGGGGTGCATGAACCATCTGGAGGCGCTCAATACACGTCAAGCACTCTTCTAGAAGGCTCTAGAAGTGACCACAAGTACCTTTTTTAAGATGAAACTCACGCATTTTGACCTTTACAGGGGTACGCACCCATCCTTTTGCTTAAAGAGCGTACAAGTACGGAGGTACAATGAGTTTGGGATGCGTACACGCAGGCAAGGTAGAGAGAACCTGCGTACCCAGAGATAAAC
>APFE030813107.1:99427-126456 GCA_000404065.3 Pinus taeda | reverse complement strand
TTTCAAATGGCCAACTCGATCACAGTGTTGGCATTTCATGATCTGTTGTTGTTGCTGTGGAAGAGGAGCAGAGTCTGGAACACCTAGAGGTGAACTGTCATGAGGAGCAGGTAAACTGTCATAAATGAATCCAGCACTCTGAAACTGAATGGGCTTGGTGTAGTCTGGAATATGAAAGGACAAGTCCTTGTCATATCCAAGACCAGTTCTGTGCTTGTTGTGGACAAGTTGTTCCCAAGGTCTGATGATGGGCTTGGGAAGTGCAGACTGAGTTTCTGCATTTGCATGTACAACTGCTGCATTATTAACTTGTTGTTTATGGGAGTTTGTTTCAATCTTCTAAACAGAAACAGGTTTAGAATGATGACTCCATTGTTGTAGTTCTTCCTGTTGTAGCTTTGTCTCAAGCTACAAAAACTCTATCTTTTCTTGTGCATTTTGTATACATTTTTGAATGTCAGCAATAATGTCTTTATTGATTATGATTGTGCTGCCAGCAGTGGATACAATTAAAGTTCTCAATGAATCTAATATTCTTTCAAGCTTAGTCATTTTTCTACACCTTAAAAATCCTCCAAAATCCCACAGAAAAATATCAGCTGTTAAATATCTTCAAGTTACACAAGAAAGCCCTGTAGCTTAAAGGGAAAAAAACCAACCAGAGATATCTTGAAACTATGAAAATTATACAAATATCACCAATTCCTTCTATATTTAGCCGACGGTTACCCAAATCCTCTAATATTTTGAAGAAATCCCTCGACTGTTGCAAAACTATCAGCTGCTAAATATATTCAAGCACTAAAATCCTCAGAAACTGCTTTCTGTATTTATGATTAGCATGAGAGTGCAGGAGCTGGTGCCAAACTCAATACCATCTCTAATAACATCGATATCAAACATGAGGCAACAGAGCCCATTGCCATTGCAGGACCCATTATTAACAATAATCTGGGAGACGTTCCATCTCATAGCAGCGACAGAGAAAGGAGGAAGAAAAACATAATTTAATAATAGCAGCACAGAAAATTCTGGAAACAAAGAGGCCCTTAATCTAGTGACAATATTAGTTGTAGGGTGTGCTATTTTTTGGCTACGCACTTGACATCCATCCCTAATCTGTTCCCGATCTTGTTGCTATTTTTCCGCGTTTTCCGGCACCCCTGCAACAACGGATAAAATTCTCTCTAGTCTTTTGTGACGTTGGAGGAAAAGACAGAGCCTTATTCAAAGGGGCTATCGAATACATGGCTGACAGTGGGACCTCTGCCTGCCTTGATTTCGGAGGCAGAAGCTTGCACGTTGTGACCATTGGAGTTCTTTGTGGCTTGGCAAGGCGTGTTGACCATTGCGTACTCGGGGTTCCCACCTGCTCTATGCAAGCTAAAGCGGGGAATCAATGACAGTTTGAAAGAAAGCAATTTAAGAATTTTGTGCAGTTATCCGAGTTAGGATTTTACAGGAAATAATGGAGCTGGGCGTTCGACGAACACAAAGGGAGATAAATGAGATAGAAAGAAATACAACTTTAACATTCAAAGGCTCACATTCAGCGTGCTTCTTCAAAACTCTCCTAGCTTTCTTGGCATTAATCAGTTTGTTCTCATCACAAGGACTTCTTCGGGTTATCTCCAAAGCTAATACTCTTCTTCGGCATAGCTTTTAGCGATTTCCTAAGATTTTCTTGTCCAAGAAATCCAAGCAATGGAGACCCCTTCTTCTGAAAGACAGTTGTCAAGAGCTTCAGCATTTGATTCTGTTAACAGTGCCATAAAGCCAGGAAAAGGAAGTGCCATGAGGATCAGTGGCAGCAGACATCGACCCCTTTTGGACCTCACAAATGATTCCCCTATTTCTGGCCGTGCTCTTGATAGGGATGATGAGCCAGAAATTCCTACACCTAATACTACACGTCGCTACCTTCCTGATTGTGTGAAGACACCCGGGACAGGTGAGTCATTGCTCTGCCACCAAGTGAGGTTCCTTTTGCAAAGGGTTGAAGCAGATACCCGTAAACCTATTTCAAACCTTCAAAGCCTATGCCATTTGAATGGTTACACACCCTCTCCAAGCAGACTTCTGGCCCCCACACCTGTAAATACACCTGACTTTGTCGTTTTACCTAATCCTTTTGCAATTGGCAATAACAAATTGCCCTCAAATGAATCTGATCAAACCATTGAGTCCAAAAAGGAATCCTCAGTTCTTCTAGAAATCCATCGTGAATGGCAAGAAATGGCTCAAAAGGAAGTTCTGGAGGTCTGCGGGCAAAATATTCTAGACAGAAACGCAATGGGCAAACTTAGAATTGCCTGACACCATTAATATCACATCGGAGAGCCATTTGCAGAAGAAAGTGACTGAAAGAATAAGGAAAAAGACTGAGGTATTCAAACTGTGTCATTCACCAAAAACAAAACGCAGATACCATAGAGGAGCGCCGAAAAAACTCTCTAAAATCAAGGTCGTGAGGCTATCAATAGCTCAGGTTCTGAGAAATAAGAGATGTCTAGCAGGGTAGTCGTCAGAACAGCAAAGATGCATTCACCAAGAAATGAAAACACAGATACAACAGTGTTTCAAAAATCATGGGTTTCAATGTCAGAAAGCAGTGGACAAAGGTGTTATGTCAGGACAGAGGCAGTGCAGGTCAGGCAGACAGAACGTAGATAAAGGAATATGGAGGAGCAGCGCATGTGTATGCAAGAGGTGGCAGCTAAATTCTAAATGAGAAAATATTTATAAGTAATGGTAGAAACCATAAAAAAAATGGTTCAAATATCAGCAGGGTAGGATATCGCCTGCTCTGATACCATGTTAAACACACATGGACAACAAGAAGATGTGAAAGATAAAACATGCATTACAATTTTATTAACAATTTGATATACATTTATAGTACAATATGGTGACTGTTGGGATTCACATCCCAGGGTCCCTTGGACTTCTTTGTCTCTTTAGCTTCCACACTAACCCATTTAGGATTAGGTGTCCAACACAAAAGATATATCAGGTCGAGTGTGAGTAAGATACAACAAACTCCCAACCAACTGTCGATATAGTGTACTGTCCACCAAAGGTGTAGTACCTGCATCCTCAAATCTGATCCCCGAAAGAAAGGGAGATGTTGTTGGCTTGCATTCTATCATCTGAAAGAAGACAAGTAGATCTAATTCATACTTAGACTGTGCCATCTTGATCCCTGAAGTAGAATAAGAAACTTCGACCAAGAAAGTAGTGCAATAGTCCCAAATCTGTCATGTAAAATTGATAGTGTAATGCTGATTTTGCCGAATCAATAGTTGAGGTAAGGTTCCCTGTCATCAGTAAATCATCTACATAAATTACAATCAGAAAAATGGAATCATTATGTTGCATCAAATAAACATTCATATCATATTTGCATCGAATGAATCCAATGGAAAGCAGGAAAGAATCCATCTTTGCATACCAAACTTTAGGAGCCTGTTTTAGGTCATACAGAGATTTCTTTAATCTGAAAACAAGGGAAGAGTTCTGAATGTATCCCTATGGATGCTCCATATATATATATATATATCTTCCTTTAGATCTCCATGAAGAAATGCACTCTTCACATCCATGTGATGAACTTCCCATCTGCGAGAAGCAGTAATGGCTAAAACTAGTCGAATGCAGTCCATTTTTGCAACATGTGAAAATGTCTCTGTGTAGTCTATGCCATGTACCTGTGAGTATCCTTTTGCAACAAGTCGAGATTTGTACTTTTTTATCTCACCATCTGCATAAATATTTTTTTGATAGATCCATCGACATTGAACAAGCTTTCTTCCTTCCGGAAGAGGAACCAAGTCCCATATGTTGTTTTCCATGAGAGCAGAGTACTCTTCATCCATGGAAGCCTCCCAAAGCGGGTTTCCAACAGCCTCAGAGTGTGACTGTGGATATGAAACAAGTGTCATATAATAATGTATGGGAATCAATGGTACAGTGGCAGCCAGGGCTTGAGGATCCCCAAAAAACTGTGATCTAGTCCTTCTCACATCCGCAGGATCACTGACTAGTTCACCCACATCTTCCAACGTTTTCTCTGCCCAAGTTGGCACCTGAGTTGGAGAAGCCATGAATTGCTCCTCATCCTCTGAATCAGACCCAAGAGGCTTCTCTGATTTCTGCTTTGAAGTGCTCAAATAAGTTTTAGACTCCTCCTCATCAGTGGCAACAAGCAGTTCCTCGGCAGGGTTCGCTGAAAAATCATGCAGTGATTCTTCTTCAAACTTCACACTTCGAGCTACAAGGAAATTTTCAGTGTGAGAGTCTAGAAATATATATCCTTTGACACTATCATGATATCAAACAAAGATACATTCAACACTTTGAGGCTCCAAAGCCTTCCTCTTATATGTAGGAATGTGAGCCCATGCTTGTGACCCAAAAATGTGAAAGTGCATTTTCGGTTTTTTACTGGTCCAACATTCAAATGGAGTGGTGCCTTTGAGTGCTTTGTGAGGAATGTGGTTCTGAATGCATGCTTCACAATTAATATCTTCAGCCCATAGCTTAGGATCTAATGATTTGGACTGTAGCATACAATTGGCCATCTCTTTTAATGACTGGTTTTCCCTCTTCGTGACACCATTCTACTATGGTGTATATGGCACTGTGTGTTGTAGCTGTATACCTACATCAATACAAAGTTGCTGCACATATTCGTTGACATACTCCCCCCCATTATCATTATGGAGTATATTAATCTTACACCTAGACTCATTCTCAGCAAGCGATTTAAATTCTATAAGGCATTCAAATACTTCTTATTTTAATTTCAGAAAAAATACCCAAGTAAAGCGAGAGAAATCATCTATGAAGGTGAGTACATATCGAGCCTTACTGATTGAAGGCTATGGGAATGGGCCCATGATGTCACTATGAATCAGCCCAAGAGGTGAAGAAGCTCTTTGTGCCTTCCCTTTGTCAAAATGTTTCTCCAGATGCTTGCCAAGAATGCATCCTTGACATACACTGCTTGTGAATTTAATAGCGAGAAATCCTTCTACCATGTTTTCCTTGCTGAGTTGATGCAAGTACTTATAGTTTAGATGGCCAAATATTTCATGCCATAACTTGCTTATATCATTATATTGTGACAGAAATATAGTGCTAATATATTTAGGAACAAAGTTGGAGAATAAATACAAATGAGAACTGTGATCTACAATTTCATGTGCAAGATGTGAGCTCATGGAAATGTCGGTAATCACTTCGGAGTCCGGTGTGAACTCCACCTTCCTTCCAGAGCCAGAATGAGTGATCTGATATGTCGAGAGAATATTTGCAGACAACGAGGAAACATGAAGCACATTTTGAAGCAACTCCCTTCAAGGTGTACAATTCCTTCTCACACACCTTTGCGGGTGTGGTGTCTCCCAAGTAAAATGGGGATCTGGTGCTTTCTTCGATGGAGAAAATTCATCTTTTGATGCAGCCATATGGTTCGATGCACCTGAATCAAGGATCCAAGCTAATGGAGTGGATGTGATAGCCATTAAAGCATGACCATATTGTACTCTCCCTCTCCCATCTCCCATTATGTTATCATCCTTCTTCTTTGCATTCTCGAGCACGGTGAGATTGTGCTGCTGCAATTGCTTAGCCATCTCATCGATTGTTTTCCTCGTGAAATTTTCTTTGGTATGAAAACCTTTGGAACAGTAGCTGAAAAGTGTTCTTTCCTTATTCTTCTTACCCTTAGGCAAAGAAGATCTCTTTTAAGATTGTGCGGGTCTCTCCTTCTTCGATTCATTAAATTTACCCTTCCCTTTTTGCTTGTCTCTCCCACTGCTCTTTGGAGCATCAGTAGCCGCAAGTGCTTGGTTCTTTGAATGCTTGATGGCACCCATTTGTACTAACTTAGATTTCTATTGATTCAATTCTACAATGAATTCATTCAATGGAAGCATTTTCCATTTTTCCTGAGTCAATTTAGATGCTTGAAAAGATGGTGCAAATACGAAATATTCAGGGCCTAATTTTGAGAGAATCGAAAGGATGAGTTGATCTTCCTCTTTCTTGACTCCACATGCATCAAGTTCAATGAGGAGGGATTTAAACTTGGTGAATTATTCTTGCAAGCTTCTAAAATTATTTGGACTAAGGGATATGAGTTCATTCTCCAATTGATGCACTCTCATTTCATCCTGCTTGCTGAATAGTCCTTCCAATGTGGTCTAGACCGCATCAGAAGTAGTGGCTCCATTGACATGAAAGAGGAGTTATCTAGAAATTAATAGGCATATCAACCCAATTGCTTCATATAATTTATTTAAATACTTTATCTTCTTTACTATAGAAGTCGGTTCAGTCTCCATTCCCATTGTTACCCTGTAAAGTCGTTTGCTTCAGAGGAGTAGAGTGATCTTTGTCTTCCATTCGAAGTAATTGAAAGGATTTAGAACGAGTTTTGTGGGCTGAGAGAGATGATCCATTTCTTCTTGCTGCACCTCTTTATTATCTATATCTACAAATAAAACCATGTACAATCCACTAGATTCGAACTAGCTTTGATACCATGTAGAATTCCTGCAGAAACTCCAATAAATCTAGAATTCTAGTTAAATTAAACACAAGTAATTTGCTGATATTCAAGAGAGGAGAGAAAGAATTTTCCCCATAAAATCAATGTATTAAATTAATTAACATTAGTAATAAATTAGCAACCAAACCTCTAATCCCAAAGGGAGGTGGTTATATAGAAATTGCTGAATCTAAAAAACTAAGAAAAAACTAGTTAAAAACTAGAAAAGGCTAAGAAAAGCTAACGGGAAGCCTAAAATAGCAACAATTAATGAGGACAACCTATGCCAACTATCATCCACAAGGAAAGCATGAGGAGGGGCACATTTCCCAAGGAAGGCAACTTTAAAACATGCTAAAATGGTCTAGTAAGGGGGAATCTTCATGTGGGGTGCCAATCCTCAAATAATTCAAGTGGATGAGGTGTGGTTAGGTGTGAACATGCAATTAGATGTATAAATGGTTTAAGAAAGTGGTTGGACCAATATTTCCATAATATTAAGCCTTTAAAAGCAAAACACAAGGGAAAGTTGGTCCACCGAGCTAGTTTACAAAAAACGAAGTGTGAACATGATTTTTAGTGCATGTGGCTAAGTCAAGGATACTTAGGCTAAAAAATAAATTTAGATGTTAGGATTATATTCCAACAATTATTACTGAAAATGCTACAACTTGTAGGTAAAAAAGGATGGTATATTTCTATAACAAATATTAGATAACATCGGGAAATTCTATAGCTTATTATCCTGAGGGAAATGGACTGGAAAAATCTTCAAATAAAAGCTTAGTTAACATTATTAAAAATTTGTTGCAGGACAATAAAAAATCATGGCACATCAAGCTAGTTAATGCATTGTGGGTAGATAGGCTTACTTCCAAAAATTCAATAGGCATGTCTCCATATCATCTAGTTTATGGGATAGATGTTGTTTTTCCAACTTCGTTTGGAATTACTGTTTTAAAGATGATGCAAGAATTGAAGGTGGATCCAAATGATTTACAGAGAAGAATAAACCAAACCATCCATTTGCATAAGATAAGAGAAGTAGTTCATAACAGAACTCAGTTTATCGAAGATATCATCAAGAAAACATTTGACTGGAGGACTAAATTTGATGACTTCCAGATTGGCCATCATGTTTTGAAATGGGATTCCAGAAGAGAAGAAAAATGAAAGCATAGTAAGTTCGACGATTTGTGGATGGGACCTTACATTATTGATTCTTACCAAGGTAATAGTGCCTTTTTTGAAGAACACAAATGGAACAGAAATACCTGGAGGACCTGTCAATGGAAGGATGCTCAAGCATTATGTTTTTTAGGACTAAGAAAGTTTTTTTATCACACCAATTGTTTATACCATTTACTTTTTTACTTTCACGAGTGGGTAGCTTATGTCTGAAAGTTGAAGCTCATGGAGAAGGCCCTAAGATTTAAGGAATTTTTCCACCATAACTACAAAAAGAAGAAAAAAACAGATGCAACCAATGCTGAAGATGAGAATTCAAGGCTACTAGTCTATGATGTTCTCAAAACTTCACCAGAAAGTGCCCTCCCTAGCTGGAGCCACTGTTAGGGTCCTATAATTTATAGTATTAATTGATCATTGAGTAATTTCTTTAAGTATTTCAGATTGTAAATAATATATCTTTCTACAAATGATTTCCAAAAAAAGATAAAAATGAAAAGACCCTATAAACACAAAAAATAGAAAAAAAGAAGAAAAAGAAAAGAAATGATAAATGAACCCCACAAAAATGAATAAAAATGAAACTGATGCTAGCTTAAGTACCACTACTAGCCTGTTGGATTTGTAAAGAATAAATTTATGAAATTGTGTGTTGCTTGTTTAAAATTCCACAATCCCTTTATGCTTGAGACATATAGTTTAATCATGTTCAAGATGTTTTCTATTTATGTAAATTAGGTTAGAGTGAATAACTCAGCTTAACAGTTTAATCTTGGCTAAGATTAGATAAGTAGAATAGGTGAATAAAGTTAATCCAACTGTTTAATCCGGATTAATTTAGTTGATTAGATTAGTTTAGTGTTTGGAATAAATATTCTTTATCTCTTAGAATGAAAAATTGAAAGGGCTTGCATGCTTAAATGCACCCTCATTTGCTTTAAAAGGCAGTAGAATAGGAAAATGAAGATTTTGATTAAATAATTCTGAAGTGGTTCGTTATCCAAACTTTTGACTTTGGGCTATTATGCATGCACTCGAAATAATGTCGCAGGGCCCTCAGGTGTTAAACCTTTGCCCATTTCATGACCCTTCGATCTCCAATTTCATTGATCCGATGACTGACGATAGGTTTCAGACCCCCCTGAAGTGATAATGTTTAACGATAGGGAGGGTCCGAAAAGTGGTTTACCACCCCCTTACGTGTCAGTGTTGTGTGATTTTCAACCCCCACTCCATCCACTTACCAGATATTGCCTTACCCCCCCTCCGAAAGCGGTTTCGTCATCCCGCTCAACCCACCTTCCCACCATGTGTCACCTCCAGGTATCGTCACAACTCCCACTCCGATATCACCATGTTCCCTTACTCCTGTCACTCCCATCAACGGTCCTGTGCCACTCACCCACCAATCCCTAGCCACCACGTTTTATACCATTTCAACCTTCATAAATTATCTATCTGTTTCCCATGCCATTAGAGAAATTAATGCCATTTTAAGACCGTTAAACCAATGGTTAAGGCCAGGTTGGGGCTAATAAAAATCAAATTCCCACCTACAGTCACAACTTTTCTCTCTTTGCCTCCAAAACATCATTCTCACCTCTATTGCGCTCTTATCTCACAATCACATTTTCGTTGCTTGTTTTCTATAAATTCATAGAGGTATGCCACACTGAATTCGTCTCACTTGTTGATAGTCATTGCCAATCACATTTGTGCACCCTTCCTCTGATTCATTCTACAACTACAATGGCACATAAAGCCGCTCTTGTAGTCAATCTGATGCTCACTCCCCTTATCGACATAGACCATACCTCACTCGCAGAAAGAGACTAGAAAATTGCCAAAGCTTAGTGTGAATTCAACCTCTTTAAATTGCGCTGGTGGTTTCAGGATAATTTATTGATCAATCTGATGAGACACACCTATGGAAATCCATACTTCCTCCATTTGTTGTCCCTCAATCTTATCATTTTCTAGAATTCTTTCTAAGATGCCAAGTCTCTTGCCTTGCAAGCAAGAGGGAAATTATCTCTCCAAATGGTGAAATTCTCTTCACCATTATAGCTGAAAGAATAAATCAAATGTTGTAGGTTCCCCACTGTGATTCCCTCTCCCTTTCTCCCTTGAATATTTCAGAGAAATTTACTAGAAATTAAACTTCCCCTAGAGAGTTTCCATTTTTGAAATTTTCCTCCCTGAAGACTCTCAACTCCCTAAGAAAAATCCCCCATATCCCTCTTCTATGTTCCCTCAAAAGACAAGATATATTATCTCTGTCTTGTCATCCATTCTTGGTTACTATTCATATGAGTGAGTAGATGAGCCTATTCTAGGCTTTCTATCAACCCTTTCTTATGAAGAAGGACCATTAGTCACCTTTGACTATGGTCACTTATTTGCAAATGTAATTCATGAACAATTCCTTCAGTTTTTAACTGAATGAATGTTCAGATATTAATCAATTCTCATGTATATGTTGATGTTTTCTCAAACAGATAAATTTCCATTTTTAGTGTAGAATCTTGATCAACAAGGAGATCCTTCGTCTATTTTTTTTTTGGACTTCGTTAGTCAGAAAATAATCACAGGAATTCAGCTTCTCAGAGTTCATAGACCATTTTGTGTATCCAACAACTTGTTTTCTAAGTGTCTAGTAGGTTCAAAGGATTAGTGAAGACATTCATAAGCTTTTTCTACTCAGTGAACAGGTTAAAACAGGAGACTAGTATCTTTTCCAGTCATTCACAGAAATTAGAGTATATGGTTCAGAGCTACCACCATACAAACTGTCTAAGTATTTTCCAATGAGAATATTTTCCTTCGAGTACATCAGGATAATAATACATTCTGATAACATCCATTTCATGGCAGCCAATAAGAAATCTCAGGTCTGGATCAAAACACAGATAGGACCCTTCATCTACAATAGTGAGCAGTAGGAGAGGAAGCAGACCTCCTACTAAAACAAATGAACTTCCCTCTTAGTTTCACTTGGTCTTATGACCCCTTTGGGGTACTTTCCAAGTTGAGAGTGGAACAAAAACCTACACCATATGTGCATACTCAAAGGTCTGAAATAGAAAACTATATGAACTAGCACACTTGGGTAGAAAACACATTGCAGGAGGTTGAGGAGGAGGTACTTTCCAGAATAGCTTCAAAGACACCCATACCTAGGGAAAAAACAGATAAGGTACCAAGAGAGGATGATTTTCAATTAGTCACAAAAGTCTCTGCCAAAGAATCCAAAATATATACTAAGAAGCTTAAAGTAGGCTCAGGCTCTAAAATAGACTTCCCATCGGTGGAGGACACACAAGGCTAATGCTCTCAAGTTTGAATAGTTTTAAGCTGTATAATGGTACTACATATTTTCCATCATCCTTGGTTACTAAAGATATTCCAACCACCATCCCTCAGATACCAGAAACATCCACAGAGTAGAGGCAGTTGGACATTTTTTAGAGATATAAGGAGATTAAGTAGAGGAATGAAGCCATTCATGATAATATATCAGCTCAATTCAGGAAGCAATCTTCCTCCATCCAACACAGACTCATCTCAGCATATGATACAGAGAAGAGAAGGATGCATATGACATTCTTGCAGACCCAAGTTCCTCAACCAAAGTCAGCAATAGATTTCAAGCAAACCACTTTTGAATTTGAGGCAAAGGATGTCCATCCTTTAGATAAAATAGATATGCATGGGCAAGAATGAGATATTGTATATTCTACTTTTACACATATTAGTATTACTGCCTCTAAGCTACATCTTACTTTAAATAATATGCAGTCTCAACTCAAATTGGAGAAAGTGTCCTCACTTGCAAAAGATACCAGAACCAAATACTTGGAGGAAATGGTTGTCAAAGCAGTCTTTGATCCAGACAATTTGAAATCTATGGAGAAGATAATTATAAAGAAAAATGTTGATTGTTTGGTCAATTTAGTGTCCTAAATTGCTCTACATAAATTATCAATCCGGGTATCATAAACTGATGAAGTGTAGTGCACTATATGTACTAGATGGCCCTTCCTACTTCATTGTTTTTGAGTTTTCTGTTGTTTTGGGGATTTGATCTTTTTAATTCCTAATGTTTTGCAATGTACTTAACTAATCTTTAAATCTATTGCTGCTAAGAATCTAAGGAAACGAAATGAGAGCTAAAAGTGCTTTAAGCCATCTTTGGAAGTAAAATTTTAACCAAGAAATAGAGTTTCTCTTCTTGCTATTATGATTGTTTCCAAAACATGAACTAAAAGGACTTAAGAGTGAAATTTCAACTATTACTTAATCAATTACAAAACCAAAGCTTAAATGAGATATTAAAACTCAAAATTAGATTGCAGCTATTGAAAATGAGATTACAACTATTGTCTATTTTATTGTAGAATCAAAACTTAATGAACAACTGAAAATGGGATTGCTACTAAATGAAAAACTATGATTGAAAATGAAATTGCAACTAATCTATCATAAAAACTAAATGAAGTGTTTTTTCACTCTGCTACACAATTTTGGGAGAACGACCTCCTTATGATAACATTTTGGAGGGATTCAATACTTCATTGTTCTAAAACTGAAAATGAAATTGAAACAAAATTAAATGAAAGACTAAGTCTGAAACTGAAATTGCAACTAATCTACTATAACAGCAAAATGATGTTGAAAAGTGTGCAACAACAAATGCTAAATTTAGGAAGTGCTAAAAATAGAACTGCTAAAAATAACACTTCTAAAAATAGCAGTTTGGCCAATGAGCATTTTTGCCACCTTGGGTGAGAGGTGAAACTACTAAAAATAGCATTTCTGGGTCCCTTCCTATTTATAACAATCTCTGGCCTATCTATAGGAAGTAAATTCAAATTTGGTCTTACCAGCAGTTTTAATATTAATTAATTAATTCAGTTTGAGTTAATTAATTAAGGAAAATCAAACTTGAAGTCTTTGTGAGAACATGCAATAATTTCTCCATTGATTGGGGAAAGTGTCCTTGATTTGCTCCACTGCTTGAGGAATTAAGGATGAGTTCTATATTGAGAGGATCAATTAACTTAGTTTAACTTAGTCAAGTTCAGTTAGATTAATTTAACAAGTTGTTAAATTAATAAGATTCAGTTTGTTAATGCTTGCATGCATGTAACAATGGGTATTTTCAGATAATTGAATATTATAGCTTAAATAACTCATGCATGTCAGTTCAGACAGAGACCCAGTTGAGATCAGAGAAGGGACAATGTACTATCAGTTGGATGAGTATTTTTCCTATAAAGGAAGCTCATCCATGATGAGGATTTATCTCCTTCAAGTTTGTGGAGTTAGATCAGAGGTTAGTGAGTGTGTGAAGAGGCAAATTCACACAGGTGGCAACATTGAACCTCAAGGAAACTGCACAAGGAAATAGGAGGCTTAGAGGGAAGAGGAGAAGGTTTGTGAGAAGCCTTTGACTGTCTATGAGCAGCATAGGGATTGTACTGAGAGCTAGATAGCTTCCAAGCTAAGGCTTTGTGTAATTCAGACGATATTTCCACTTGTATGATAATACAGAGATGGGGTTTTAGGCAGGTGCTTCCCCTAGGTAAATTCTTCTATGTTATGTGTGATTGATTCCTTCTTATCAGTTATATGTGTTCTTATTGACATTTCTCATGGTTGATTAAGCTTCCGCTAAATTGTTTGTAGAAGTAGATCAAGTGTTTTGCTTTAGTACATTGCATTGCCAAGTTGATCTACAGGTGGGAAATTTCTACATGGTATCAGAGTTAACTGATTTGTAGAAAAATTCTACAAAATTCTACATGGTACCAGAGAAAGGTGATCAAGGAGAGAATATTCTAATGAGAGGAGATTTCAAAGTTTTGAGATTTGGGCCGAGAGTTTGCAGAGCAGATCTGAAAATTTCTATACAAAATTTTCAGAAACAAATAACATATTTGGATTCCTCGTGGAAAAATACCCAAATTCAACAAAAAAAAATCAGCTGAATCGGAGTTCGGATGAGGGAGATATCGCTGATTTAAAATCAACTCTTTTTCTAGAAAATTTCGTGACAACGGGAAATATGAAATAGATTGGTGTGCTAGCCAAGAACCTGTATGCTCTTGAGGTTCAAGATGCATGCAAAGCCTTGAGGAGCAAGGCAAATGTTAGATACTTGGTGGTTGAGAGGGAGAGTACATTACCTCTCAACATGCAGCGCCAAAAGAAGTCTTAGACGATTGTGGAGGAGCCACGATTGGTGCAGCAATTTCAGGGGTTGTGGAGCAGCCACAACTAGAGAAGCTAAGTGGAGATCGAGTAGAGACATCTACTCATGTAGAGACCTCCAATAAGGGGAAAATTCGAGCCAGGTGGGTTGAGGGATCACATGCAGCCGTACCTCTAGGTAGGAGGTGGGACGATGTAGAGTGATCGTCCCAAGGAGGAGGGGCAGGATCCTTGAGGTACCCAACCTCTTGGATGAGACTTTGCTACAGGAGTCTTGATGGAGTAGCAGCAACTGACTGATTGGGTAGAGACAGATGTGGATGGAGCAGTAGAGAGAGTTACAGTGCAGGGAATCCCAGGATAGTGCAGATCATCTAGGCTACAGTAATGCGAGAGGCACAAGCATGTTTCACAGTGCAGGGTAGCATAGAGAAGGGTGCAAAGGTGTGAGAAGCATGGAGATGTTGCAGTAGTGTAGAGGTCAGAGAGGGAGCATTTGTCAGTAGTAGGTAGCGCTTTAGCATCAGAGTATGTTTTTAGCCCAACAGATAGGTCAGTTGGGAGTTTTTTTTGTTTCGAGTGTTGTTGGAGCAACCGCACTTGGTAGATGTGTTACATGCAGAACATTCCAGAGTTACAGGATCGGGTTCGAGAGGAAGCCTTTCTTGCTGGGAGGAAGTGTTGAAAAATGTGCAACAAGAAATGCTAAATTTAGGAAGTGCTAAAAATAGAACTGCTAAAAATAGCACTTCTAAAAATAGCAGTTTGGCCAATGAGCATTTTGGCCACCTTGGGTGAGAGGTGAAACTGCTAAAAATAAAATTTCTAGGTCCCTTTCTATTTATAGTAGTCCCTGGTCTATCTATAGGAAGCAAATTCGAATTTTGTCTTACCAGCAGTTTGAATATTAATTAATTAATTTAGTTTGAGTTAATTAGTTAAGGAAAATCAAACTTGAAGTCTTTGTGAGAACATGCAATAATTTCTCCATTGATTGGGGAATGTGTCCTTGATTTGCTCCACTGATTGAGGAATTAAGGATGAGTTTATATTAAGAGGATTAGTTGACTTAGTTTAACTTAGTCAAGTTCAGTTAGATTAATTTAACAAATTGTTAAATTAATAAGATTCAATTTGTTAATGCTTGCATGCATGTAACAATTGGTATTTTTAGATAACTAAATATTATAGCTTAAATAACTCATGCATGTAAATTCAGACAGAGACCCAATTGAGATCAGAGAAGGGACAATGTACTATCATTTGGATGAATATTTTTCCTATAAAGGAAGCTCATCCATGATGAGAATTTATCTTCTTCAACTTTGTGCAGTTAGATCAGAGGTTAGTGAGTGTGTGAAGAGGCTAATTCACACAAGTGGTAGCACTAGACCTCAAGGAAGCTGCACAAGGAAATAGGAGGCTTGGAGGGAAGAGGAGAAGGTTTGTGATAAGCCTTTGACTATCTATGAGCAGCAAAGGGATTTTACTGAGAGCTGGATAGCTTCCAAGCTAAGGCTTTGTGTAATCCAGATTATATTTCCACTTGCATGATAATACAAAGATGGGGTTTTAGACAGGTGCTTTCCCCGGGTAAATTCTTCTATGTTATGTGTGATTGATTCCTTCTTATTAGTTATATGTGTTCTTATTGATGTTGCTCATGGTTGATTAAGATTTCACTAAATTGTTTGTAGAAGTATATCAAGTGTTTTGCTTTAGTACATTGCATTAAAAGGTTGGAAAACCTCCAGAGCAGCCGATTAGCTGCAGAATGTGGCTGCTTTCCATAGCTAAAAGACAAAAACTTATTCAAATAGAAAACATAAAAGTATAACCTGCAAATTACTGAAATATACTCCTTGAGGCAATGTGTAATGGTTTTTGATGATAAGGATACATTTTCCATGGAAAAATAGAGAAGGAAGGATGAGAAAAGTAGCTAAGGGAAAGGCAATTTTGGAACTCAACATACCCCCATTGCTAGACTATTACATGTCCTCATGCAATCAAAATTGTGAACTCCCTCCTCCTACTATATTTTTTCTGAGACTTCAGCCATAACATCCAACCTCTTCTTTCTTTTCTTTGCACCAATTGCCATCCTAGGCTTCCTCATGAGGAATTTGTACTTGAGGTTAATGAGTGCTCTGTTTAGCTTCTTATTCTTCCTTTTTAGTTTTTTGTTCTTCTTGTGACATAAACCCAAGTGAAGCATAGTGTTATCATGGATAATATTATCCAACTTGTTCTATTCTTTTAAGGCTTCATTTTCTCTTTGGATGTGCCTATTTAGAACTTCTAGCTCATAGATTTCTTGTTTAAGTGAGCTAGTTAAAATCTCTTGTGATGTGGCAGGCTACTCAGGATTAGATGAAGTCCCTAGGTCCACTAATGTACCCTTTTTCTCCAGTGACTCTATGCAGTCATAAATCTACTGTTGGATTGGATCAATGCCTGGAGAGGCTCTCCTTGGGCTCCTTTCAAAGTTTTGTTGAGGAGAGTTTTGTGGGATTTGATCATATGGAATATTGTCATGGGACTGAGTTGGAGTTTCTTCCCCCAAATCTATGAACTAGGTTTCTTTTGATTTTTCTTTCTTCACTTTTCCCCTAAGTCTAGAACATCTCCTAAAACTTTCGGAGCCTATGATTTCTTCCTCTATAATTTGTTTCCTTTTTCCCTTCTCCTTCTCTTTCTTGAGTTGATCCCTGATTTTGACTAGTTTCTCGGAAAGCGTTTTTTCATTATTTTTGTGGGATTCCTCAACCTTTTCTTTCAAATTTCTTTTCTGCTTTGTCTACTTTCTGATCTCTATTAATGTTTTAGAGATGGGCTCTTCTTCATTGTTTTTCTGTGTTGAAGTTTCAAGAGTGTTTTGAATGGCAAGACTGGTCTTCCTTCTCCTACTTGTTTTTGTAGAATTTCCCTCAGGCAATTCTGGGGCATCTTGGAATACTTTTCTGACCAAAAAGTCCTCCCATGTGTCCCCTACACTCTTTAAGTGATATTCAACTAAAATGTTTACTAGTCCATGGTGATAAAGAGTGGTTTCTATTGCTTCAACTTTCTTCTGAACATTAGTGGCCATTCTTCTCAAGCTATTCAACAGGAAAAATGGGAGATTGAGGGTTCCATCTTCAAGAAAATTCATTAACAGTCTTATGTGAAATACATAGATGGAACCAAATATTCCCTCGCATGTAATGAACTTTTGCGAAATTAATAACATCCTACTCCATTTTCTCTTAAGTGCAGAGATTGGAATCCCTTTCCTAAAAACTGAAGTTTCCATACCTGTATTTTTGAGAATGACCTTCCAGGTTTCATCATGAAATTATTTTTTCTTGAACCACCTCTCTCCTAGCCTTGGTAGCTCGGTTGCTTTAGCAATAAAATACTCGGTCACTACAGATTTTATGTCACCTATTTCCACATCCATTCCATCAAATGATCTGGCAAAAGATTTGGTGATTTCTTTATGATAACCATTGAATTTTTCAATGAAACTCAACCAACTAGCCTTCTGCAACATTCCTTTTAGTTGAGGATAACCTTCCATGTACTTCACCCCTATGGGTTCAGTTCTGATGATGAGCCCCATCACCTCTATTCTCTGCTCTTATTCAAAATTCCCTTCACTATTTGAGAAATGGAGTGACTGTGTATAGAGGATTGTGTATACGGAAATGGAGCAGCTGGTATATAGGAACAAAAATAACTATGGATATGGGGATGAAATGACATAATATATGGAAGTAAAACAACTATGAGTATGGGATAAAATGACTGTACATATAGGGTTTACGAAAATAGAGTAGTTGTATGCATAAAATGTGTGGAAACAGAGTGTGCACATGATATATGAAAACATAGTGGCTGTACACGTAAACTGTGTGAAAAACAGAGTGACTGTTATACACAGAGGATACGAAAACAGAGTGACTGTGTTACAAGGTAACATAGTTTTTATATGCACGAAATATATGAAAAATGGAGTGATTGTATGCACAAAAAGGTTGTGGGAGTATAAGAGAAAAACTTGGTGTAATAAATGAAAAATTAGGGTTTTGAAGAGTCGTATTCAAATAGGTTATGTCATGAATCTAACCGTTTAATAGGTGTGCTGGAGAAGTCCAGCTAAGTACGAGTCATTGAGTTTAAAACATAGATTGCATAATTAGACTATTAGCACTAAAGACGAAAGGTGTGGTGGAATCATCATGGCAGTCAAATCTCATAATGATAAATCAAGGAGTCATGTGATTATATGAGTTATACCAACTTATGTTTTGTATTTCTTTTTGAAATAAGTTTTTGTTTTTACCTTTAGAACCATACCTTCCACTTGCTAATCTCTTGTTTTTTTCTTCCATAGGTGCCTAGATGTGATTGGTCTTCAAAAGTTGTTCTCTCCTCCATTACCTGCATATAAGATATTATTATGAACTAGCCCCTTTGTGCTTGGACTGATGATCAAACTGTTGCTGCAGAATCAGATTGGTTGCAGAACATGATTAGCTACGGAATGGGAACAGCTGCAGAACATGGAAACAACTGCAAAATGTAAAACAACTGCAGAATGTAAATCATAAAACAAATTATGGCTTATGGATGAATGGAATGGAAATGACTGCATGAGTGAAAATATGACAAGATGATAAATAAAAAATGTAGATGGAAGAAATGTTGAAGAGGAAAAATTTATTGGTGGAATATGATAGTGGAGTGAAGTAAAACTTTACAAAAGTAAAACAGAGTGAAAATGAGATAAAACAATGGATTTTGTAGAATGCAAAGTGAGTCACCATTTTTTTTTCAGAAAAGGAAATGGAAAATATAGGGTGTCAGAAGCTTCTAATATTCACCCTATATTTTTGTATAAGCATGCTAATCAGTGATTGGTTTTCAACCTTATACAATTTTTATTTTTTTAGATAGGAAAAACAAAGACTAAGTTGGTGGAGAAGAAGGGTTCTTCTTTACCAACTTCATTTCAGAATTATTATAAAAGATCTTGATGAACTCCTCCTTTGAGATTGGCTTTTGATAAATTTTCAATCTATGACCATTTAGAAGGAGAGGAGTTTGACTTTCATCTATTGTTTTGATCCTTACTGCTCCATTACTGAAACTTTTTCAATCTCATATGGCCCAAGCCAATGAGTTTGAAACTTCCCTTTAAAATCTTTAAACTTTGAATCAAATAACAGTGCGCAATCTCCCTCTTGAAACTTCATGTCCTTGATGTAGTTGTCATGCCATTTAGCCCTCTGTTGCTAAACTAGACCAGTCCTTTGAACAACCTCTTGTATGATTTCATCAAGTTCATTCAATTTCTTCAGTCTATGCTTTTGAGCTTATGATAAATCCGTTCCCAACCAGACTACCATCTTGAAAGTTTTCACTTGGAACTCTATGGGGAACATGACTTTTTTACCATAAACAAGTTCATAGTGTGTATGTCCAGTTGTGTTCCTCCATGTAGTTCTATAGGCCCATAAGGCTTCAGGAAGCCTTTCTGCCCAATCTCTTCTATGTAGATGTAGAGTCTTGGTGAGGATTCTTTCAATCACTTTATTTGTAGACTCCACTTGACCATTTTCTTGTGGATGATAGGGAGTGGATTTCTAGTGCTTGATTTTTTACTCCTCCATAAGCTTCTCTATTGTGTTGGATGTGAATTGAAGTCCTTGATCTGTCACAATTTCTCCTGGAACACCAAAGTGAGTAAAAATATCCTCAAAAAGAAAACTAACTACAGAATTTTCGTTAGCAAAAAGTAATGCTTTGGTTTCTACCCATTTGGTGACATAATCAGTGCATACCAATATATACTTTTTCTGCTTGGATGGAGGATTAATAGGTCAAATAAAGTCTAAAGCCTATTTTCAAAGGGTTCGATAAGTACCTGAGGTTGTAATGACATTTCATTTGAGGGAGTAGGTTTCCCTACCCTTTGGCAACTGTCGCACCTTATCACATATTCTTTAGCATCTTTGAAGATGGATGGCCAAAAATATCCTAAAGAAAGGATTTTATAGGTTGTCCTCTTATCAGTAAAGCGTCCACCACATGGTTCATCATGACATGATTTGAGAATATGAGGCATTTCATCTTCCCTGACACACCTTCTAATCATAAGAGTTGGCCCTATTTTATACAATTCGTTAATGATCCATGAATATCTTGCACTATCTTGAATAATCTTTCATTTCTCTCTAGGAAATACATGTGAAGGTAACTTCCCTATAACCACGTAGTTAGCAACATCTGCAAACCAAGGAGTTTGAGTAGTTACTGCAAAGAGATATTCATCAGGGAACTTATCTTCAACCAGGGAATCTTCCTTGATATTCTGAATCCTAGAGAAGAAATCAGCGATTGTGTTTTGTTTTCCAGGTCTATCTAGCACAATAATGTTGAATTCTTGTAAAAGTAAAAGCCATCTTGTAACTGTGCCATTAGTAATAGGTTTATTCATCAAATATCTAATTGTAGAGTGACCTGTATGAACAAAGGTTTCATAGCATGTTATATAGTGACTAAACTTGTTAATTACATGAACAACATCTAAGAATTCTTTTTCAGTCACAGTATAATTCAACTCAGTGGGAGTCAAATTTTTACTTGTATAGTAAATGGCATAAGGAATCAGATATTTTTGTCCCAATACAGCTCCTAGAGTTGTATCTAAAGCATGTAGAAATATGGAAATGAAGTTTCCAATTTGGTCCTCTTAAGATAGATGCTTCAGATATTTTTTCTTTCAAGGTTTCAAATGCTAATTTGCAATCAAGATTCCACTTGAATTCAAAATCTTTTGTGAGCAATTTGAAGAGTGGAGATGCTATTTTAGTGAAGTTTTCTATAAATCTTCAATAGTAACTTGTAAATCCTAGAAAACTTCTAACATCCCTTTGTCAATTTGGAATTGATAACTTAGAGGTGACTTCCACTTTAGATTTTTCAACTTTAATCCCATCTCCTGAAATATGATGTCCTAAAACAATACCTTCTATAAACATCATAAAGCATTTTTCATGGCTTAGTGAAAGGTTTGTTTCTTTACATCTTTTAATGATTTTTTCCAAATTTTCCAAAGCTTCTTCAAATGTGTTACCAGAGACTATAAAATCATCCATATATACCTCTACAAAATCATGTATTAGATCAAAAACAATTCCTAGTATTGCTCTTTGGAATGTTGCAGGTGCATTACATAACCCAAAAGGAAGCACTTGGTAGGCAAAAGTTCGCCATGGACAAGTAAATGTGGTTTTATCCTAATCCTCAAGTGCTACCTGAATTTGATTATAACCACTAAAACCATCTAAGAATGAGAAATACTTTTTACCTACTAATGTATCTAACACTTGATCTATGAAGGTGTTGATGCCTCGAAAATCACTGCAAAAACATCAGGGAAAACCACCTAGTCTGGACCTTAATGCAGCTCCTTTTCTATTTGGTGTGGTGGCTCCGACTAGAATTAATGGGACCAGTTTCCCTACGATGAATAAAAAAGGGATGGATAAATGAGTGGTTTTCTAATAAAATGGTAATGGATGAATGATTTAATCTAAAAAGTAAAAATATGAATAACTATCATATCCAGGGAAATTTCTATTTTTAGCGTAATGTTTGATAATCTTTATACACAAACATACATATAGATGACTCTTGGTAAAAAAAGACATTCATTTATATGATAATTACTTTGTTCAAGTAGTTGAACAAAGTAATTATTAAAACATTATTACACTTATCCTTTATATATCACTGATACATATATGACTAAAAGAATAACATTCCTTAAACATTCAATAGTGAAAATTATAAGGATTGTTGTTGAAAACACATACATATATCCAATGATAGCAAGAGTAATCAAATGACGATTCACATGAAAGAATGAAACAAGATCATAGATAATAGTACCATATGTGCTGTGAATCATTCTCGATATCAATCGCATTCAAATTCCTTTTTCCAACTTAGAAATACTTTCACATCAAGGAAATAGTGCACATCCCATAAAAGCTTTCTTCGTTAGAATTTGGAATACTGGCCCAGTCTTTAGAAAAATTATACCAGAAGCACAATAGTGCAACTTCTAATTTCGAGTTTTATACAAAAACTGAGGACCCTTTCTAAATACATGAAAGGGTCTATAAATACTAATTAAACTAACTACAAAAATAAAATGCTATTTAATTGGTAGTCGGCAGCATGATTCATTGTTTCGGCTGTTCTCCTTTTGATTTGAGTTGGCAGATTGCAAGTATTAGTTCCAATTCTGGGGGACGACAGAGACGAAAATGGAGTTGAGCTGAGTATGTGGCATCATGTATTTCGAGGATGATACAACCGATCGCATCGGTTAAACATTTGAGGGCTGCCCTTTGACTGTATGGTTTTACTAAGAAAACCCAATAGGTATCCCAAGTTAAACTTTGGATGCCAGCGATTAACCTTCCATTCTTCTCCAACTCTTGATTGCATGCTTCCTCCAATGTCTTAGCTGACAGCAATTTACCTAGGGTACATTGTAAAATCATGTTAGACAGATAAAGAGTGTTATTGATTAACTCAATTAAGTTACTTGTAGATAATCTACATCTGGAAACCTCTCTCTCTACTTTCATCCGCTGTGACTGCCATTCCAAGAAAAGGATCTCCTTGTGTGATTCTAGGATTTTGGGTACATTTGTTGCCTGCCCCTCATTGGTGTCTTTCCAAGCAAGAAAGTTTGTCAGAGTCTCATCGGTCTGTTCCAAATCTTGCCTAGCATCAACTGATTTGTCAACTATTGATGCCATTATATCACAAAGGGGCTCAACCAGAGAAATGTTATGACAAAACAGTCTTAACTGTGTAACCAATGTCTTGTTAATTTGTAGCGCTTCGGGCCTAAAATCGGTAGGTTGTGGAAGACTCTTGAACTTCTCTACTTGAAGTGACAACTGAGCAATTTTCTCATCTTTCATTTTCATCATTAGTTTGTTCATCGTCTTTAACCTGGCCAATGCTTCGGATAATTATTTTTGCTTTTGTATTGCGCTTGAGTATATTCTCTGTTTCTCTTCAAGCAATTGCTTATTCAATTGATTGTTTAATTGCTGTTGTGTTGATAATTGTTGTTCCAACTATTCAATTTTCTGTTGTGCTTCAGACACCTGTGATTGCAACAAAACAATTGCTTGATCCTCTTATTTAAGTAGATTACTTACTTCTGATGCCTTGTCCATGGTTGATATCAAATAAGCTCCGGCATACTGAGAAAGCTTTGTTAGGTCATCGGAAGGGTCAAACTCTTCTTTCCATACTACATTAGCTGTCTCTATTTTCTCTGGAAACACGGAAGGTTGATAAAGTCTTCTCCTTTTCCTCTGCCTTTTCACTACATCCCTATGTTTTGGACTGTAAAAGACATATAATGGAGGTATGTCCTCCACTTACAAAATAATTTGATCAGAGGGATCTTTTGGAATCATTTCTAAATTCATGCTAGGGGGTAGACCACTGGTTTCTTTATTCGGAACCATTGTTGACGCTGTATCTTGTCCATCTGTTACTTTGGGTGTATTGGCACCTTTTAGGCCTTCCAGATTGCTTATAATGGAGTCAAATTGCTGCCATTCTTGAAGTAGTTTAGGATCAATCTGGGTATCCACATTGATATTTTCGCTGCCCTTATCCTGCTCCTTTTTCTTCTCTTTCTCCTGCTCTTTCTCTTTCTCTTTCTCCTACTCTTTTCCTTTTTTCGAGAATCTTTGATACAACAAGAGGTTTGTCAATGAGTTTCTGTTTAGGCTCGCTTGATTGTGTTGTCGAGGCAGTAGCTAATAAGTCCATAGGTAGAGTTTGCAACCTCTGTTCTCTGAGCTTATTGAATTCTACTAACCTTTCATCATTATATCTCATTTTTTCTAGTGCTTGTACCTGGAATAATGACTCTCCCGAAGAAAACAAGTCATCAAAATCATCTTTCTCATGATAAAACCTTGTGAGTTTGGCTTGTTCAAGCATGGTATAAGCAACTTTCCTTGGATCGAATTGCCTATTATGAATGGTTGCAAGATTAAGCATGTTTATTTTCTTTTCTTCCTTCTCTGCATGCTTGTAGTCATGCAAAGTATAAACACCGCATCTCAAAGGAAAACTAGGCCAAGCCTAGTTTTTTGAAATCCTAAGAGTCTTGGATGTTCCTGTGGTTGTAATTTGATAGGCCAATTCTCGGGCTAACAGCTTGTCAGGTATGTACAGAGGAAGGACATGAGCTCTTGCAAGGCTACCAAAAACCCTTATGTATGTGAACTTATCTTCCCCAAACCAATTTCCTACAGTAGTTAAGTCAATCTCTGCTTTCGAAGAAATATTTCGGGTACGCTTATCAAAAATGGCACGGTAAATAAGCAACATAAAACCATTACAGATTTGGTACAAGTGGTCCTTATAGTGTGCTTTCCACAACTTTTGGTGATAAATGTGAATTGGCATGGGGTCTTGTGAAGTCCATCTGCATCCCAGTACAGGAAATTCAGAATTGAAACAAAGAGTATCTAAAATATAAGCACTAAAATAAAATGGAGGAATAGACCTATCGGTCATGCGAGTTTTATTTTTAAACTCAAGAATTGCAATGGCTAATTTATCTAACAGTATATTTCCCCAATCCATTACTTCACTGTTAACTGCCGCTTCCATTAAAGGAACCATTTCAATAGTGAATTTTGTAGAATCATGTAATCTCCAAATTCTACACATCATTGCCCTGGGATAACAGTAAGGAGAACATAATGAATCTACAAAGTACTTACCTGAATATTCATGTTTGTGCCTTGTGGGGTTCTGTATCCACTCCCGAATTGGGGCCGATTCAGTCTCATTCTGACTTGTGAACATATCAAGAAATTATTTATTGTATTTCTTTTGAGGTTCAGGCAAGTGATATATTTTCCTTAAATCATCAGGTTGGAATGAGCTGAAGACCCTTCCGTCGAATGTGCAAAATGTTTTGTTTAAAACAGGGATTTCCTCTACTACCCATCGCACTACATCAGTGTATGGAAGAATTTTTTCACGAGCTGCTATTCGGTGTAGATATGAGTCAGCTAAATCTTTTAGGAAAGCTTCTGATTTTCTAGTTGAACCTGCGGTAGCTTGTATTGATACTGTTTCAGGCTCCTCTACTTCAATTAGATTATATATGCTTTGCCAGCTTGTGTTTCTAAGGCCAAGACACGTAGTGTCTGAAATCAAGCCCTTTTTGCTTGGTCCTGGATCAGTGGTGGATTGCACTGTTACTGCGGGAGCCACTGCTGCCACAGATCTCTTGGATTTTTTTCCCATTTGGCTTGAACTTGTTGTTTCGATGGAGCTCTACACAAGGAATAAAATGAACGTAATACAGAGAATAGGTGGTGTGAGCCAATATGAAAGAATTATATCAATTAGTGAGTAATGAAAGATTAAAATAATACTGCCGCAGATACAATCTCAGGGGATATCTCGGCATAACTGCTTCACTAATTGGCCGCTTAACCTGTCAATCATTTTAAATACCCATCATATCGTTTGTATGCCGAATGATTCATTCAAGCATGGCTTGACTTTATTGGCAGATAATCACAAATAAATAGCTATCGAGAACAGGAAGGCTTTTAATAATAATCCAAAATAATGCATGCAAGCCTTTTAAATCTATTTTGAAACTCGTACCTTGCTTTATCGGATCGCAATTAGAGATGTGCTCGGGTCGTAATACTTATGTTGTTTCAAAATCGCTAATAGTTGATGGTGATACAAATTATCGCATTGGGAGATTTTAAAGGTGTCTTAACATGTGTTGCGTTACATCCCCCGATTGCTGATAGCGATATCACATTGGAGAAATAGTGGGAGGGCCTTGTTGTGTGTGGAGCATGATTGTTCAGAGGTCTTTGTTTCAGCCAGATGTATACCACAGGAAGTTTTGTACACCACTCCACGCGGGAGGGACTTGTCCCCCCCGCGGGGGTCCGAGGGCCAGCAGTCCCCCGGCAGGGGCTCGGGGGCAACGCCCCCGAAGCTAAAAACAGATGTAAATTTTCTTTGTAAAAGTATAGTAATTTCTAGTCAATCTGAGCCGTTCATTAGGCGGATGATCTGACGGTAGAAATTATGTTTAGTTTAGGGTTTTTTTGCCCTAGAAGGAAACCCCTCTCTTTGTATGAGGGAATTGTATTTGAGGCGGTGATAGATGTGTATTCTGTGTGAGCGAGAAACAAAGAAGTGAGACTCTGAGAGAAAACATAGGATATTACAGTGGATTTGTTGTAGGTTGTGTCTCTTCATTTTGCTGGATAATAGAAAGGAAGGACTGGCTGTTCGAGGTGGACGTAGCCCAAACTGGGTGAACCATGTATATCTGTGTCTCTCTTGTTTTGTGCGTTTTCTGTGTTTATATTTCTGCAATATTTTATGTGTTCCATTACTCCATAATATATAATTTACTAACAACTGGTATCAGAGCCAAAGGTCTATTTGGCTGATAAACTCGCAGGAAAGAAGGGTTCCTAGTTCGAGTGGGAGCAATGGCGGAAAATGGTAAGTTTAGGGTCGAAAAATTTAATAGGAAAAAATTCTCGTTTTGGAAGATGCAGATGGAAGACTATCTGTATCAGAAAGATCTATACCTACCATTGGGCGGAAAAACAAAGAAGCCGAAGGATATGGACGATGAAGAATGGAACCTTCTCGATAGAAAGGCACTCGGAACAATACGGCTGTGCCTTGCAACATCGGTCGCCTTCAACATTTCGAAGGAAACAACGACAGAGGGTTTGATTAAGGCGTTGGAGAAACTATATGAAAAACCCTCGGCCTCAAACAAGGTATTTCTTAAGAAACGGTTATTTAATATGAAGATGTCGGAAGGTGGATCTGTTGCAGATCATTTAAATTATTTTAATATTGTTACAAGTTAGTTATGTTCTCTAGGGGTAAACTTTGATGTTGAAGTTAGAGCTCTGTTATTCTTGTGCTCATTACCAGAAAGTTGGAATGGTTTGGTAATGGCCATTAGTAACTC
>APFE030813107.1:75155-95477 GCA_000404065.3 Pinus taeda | reverse complement strand
ATGTTAGGATATTCCGACACATAGGAAATAGTTAAGTATAACTTGGTCTAGTATAGAGTTAGGTAAAGTGTGTTTCTTTACTATTTACATTTGTAACTTACAATCCAACGGTCACGATATGTAGTGATTCGACGGTTCATTCTCTCCTCAGTATTACCGACACTTGATCCGTGGCTTAGCACCCGATTGGTCCATGATCTCTATTTAAAGAGCATGGAGGGTCATTTGTAGGTTAACTGTTCAAGAGAGAAGCTTATGTAAATTTTTATTCTTTTATTAATAAATTGCCTGAAGTGGTCGCGTTGGCTCAGGACGTGGACTGTTTCCCTCTTTGAGGGTTTTAACCACGTCAAAAATACTAGTGTATTGATCTGTGATCTGTTTGTGAGCGATGTCCTTTGGTGTTCTGTCTGAGGGACTTACCCTGTAAATTCCTACAGTCCAAGGATGATGACATCAAAACTTTGACTGAGGACATTAGCCCATCCAGCAGTGAAGAGGAGGAGCAAACCGAAGAACTTGAGAAGGACAGTAATGAGGAAGCACCAGACATTCAAACAGAAGGAAAAACAGAGGAGAAACAGGAAGAAGAGGAGAAATTTGACAAAACTACTGCTGAGCCTAAGGTAGAAAAGGAGACAACCTCAAAAACAGAGAAGAGAAAAAGGACAAAGGTTGAGAAGAAAAAGGCCAAGAAATTCCAAAATAAGATTGCCATAGGCAAGGTAGGGACCCAACAAGAAAAAGAAAAGACACCACCAGAGATATCAGAGACACAAGCAAAAACAATGGACATAGGAAAGGCTGCAAGAAATGAAGGAAAAGAACAACAGAAAGAAACATCCCCTGAAACATTGGCAAGGGAAGTAGTAGCTGTGCTTGCTACATTAAGCATACCATCAAAACAAAAAGGAAAAAGAAAAAGGCAAACCTCTATGTACTTTAAATCCAAAAGAAGCACCAGGATCAAAGTGGACAAACCCCAGCTACCATCAAAGGAACCAATTGTCATTGAGGATACACCCAATGAAAAGAAGGTAGAATCTCCCTCCAAGATCTCTCTCGCCTATGAGAGAGGAAGTCCCAAAACCTCCACCTGAAAGGAAAGAATCAAGTTGATGGAATCAAAGGCAGTTCTACAGGAAGCTGAAACATCTCTACAGGAAACACTAGCCAAGCTGAAAGAAACTGAAAAATTGGAGGAGAAGGCAGCAAAATAGTCACAAGGGGAAGGAAAGGCCAAAGAAATACCTGAACCAAGCCCTTAGCCTAATTTAGGCTCCTATTACAATCTACTAGAGGGTGGGAAGATCATCCAACAGAAATTCGCTGTGCCTCTATTCTTTGAATTAGAAAAAGAAAGGATCAAAATCCACACATGGATGCAAATTGCTAAATCTAAAGGAGTTGAAGACATAGGGCACATGGAGGACAAGCTAAAGGACTTAAGAGGATAGTTGGCCATGGTAAGGCACATAGAGAGCAGTAAAATAGCCCAGCTACAGGAAGAAAATGAACTGTTGAAAAAGCAGTTACAACAATAGAAAATTCATAAGGGAGATTGGTTGTCCATCTTGGGAGGGAAACAACAGCAAGAAGGTCCCCTAACAGACAATGAAGCAATAGAGAAACAATAGCAAGAGGGAGAGCCACAAGCCGATGTTGAAATGCTAATGAAACTACTGCAAGAAAAAGAGTCGCAGGTAGTAGATGAAGTGCAGATTTTAAGACAACAATTACAGGAAAAAGAAGCCCAAATGGCCTGCATGGATAGCTGGGAAATGGAAGCCTTGCAATGTAGATAACCAGCTAGATCCTATGCATTGTATCTTAAATACCAATGGCTTCAATTCCAAATTAAAACATTGGCTCATAGGGGCACAATCCCATTCCAGAATTATAATCAGTTTATGCATTTGTATGATAGTAGCTCAACTGAAGATAAGGCCAAGTTAGCAGAATTCTATTTACACAACCTAGCACTTCCAAACATGAATCTATGGGATCCAAATGCAGCATTAGGAGACCTACAACTCATGGCTATGGCTTTTTGGTTGATCCATGAGGAAAAGAGAGCAGTAGAAATTTAGAAGATTATGACCAGGGAGCTAAGTGAGCCCCTCATGATAAGGGCAGAACTAGAAGATCCCTCAACTCTCATATATGCCCACTAGAACCTTGTAGACAACCCTTAGATTGCACCTGACTATGTTGAAAGGCAAGCACAGGCTATTGCGCACTTTGAAGATATGGAGACACTGTTTGGTGATAACTGTCTTCATGCTTGCACAAGAAGATGGAATGCATTATCCCATAGCCTAAAGATAAGGGAGTATCACTCCCAAACCAGAATGAGGGAAGCTATGAGGAGAGTACCCCTATACAAACAATCAATGCAAAACTTGAAAGCCAACTGGATTGGCCTTAAGTTTAGTCCTCCACTACTACTAGGACTATTGGAAGGGGTTAAGGAAGAAGAGGAATAGAAACAATGGGAGGAAGTGGACAAGAAGGCAGGTTTTCATGACAGAGAAGAGGTCATCACCTCAGAGGCCTGGGATGTCAGGGAAGCTGTTAAGGCTATCAAAGATGAAGAACTAGATTAGTTGCTCAGAGGATGAGCAACACATTCAATAGGGGGTGATGATGAGCCCCAGAAATGGGTAACTATATGGACTCATTCTGCCTATTAGTTTCATTTAATCCACCATTCTCCATAGTTTGTGCATGCTTTTGAATATATTTATGTTAATTGAGTGAATGGGGATAGTCAATTTACCACAAAGTCTAATGAGTGTTTACTGCAGATTTTTGGACATTTTTGGACCAAGACCAGGCATTTATGAGCAGATTGGCAGCCAAACTCAAAGAAACAAGGCTGAGGACTTATAGGAGGGGTGTCTCCTGCATTAAATGACCCCTTCCTTGAGTTCTCCATCAATAGCTCAGAGTTCAACAACCCACAAAAGATGATTTCAAGGGGCAGCCGAGCAGGTCTAGTGAAGTGGCTGTTATCTGCAGTTTTAGGCAGCCAAGTTCCTAAAGTTTAGGAGGATTGTTGGGAGTCCTCAATTGCATAAATAAGAAGGCTTAAAGCCTTAGTAGGTTAGCCATTTGATAGTATATTTTCGCACTTTAGTGCAACCTTGTACTCAGCTGATTTTCGCGCTCTTTTTGTAGACAGTTTTGTGATGTAACTATTATTTTTTGATCAATGAAGATGAATCCAGCTTTGAACCAGCACTGATCTTTCCTAGGGGGTTTTAGCTCTTGGGGTTTGGCCCAACTCAAGTGCCCAACACCTCCTTTGTGTAATTATATGTGTTTTTCTTGCATTCATGAAATAATTTCTATTATTTAGGATAAATCTTGCTTTGTTACTTAGGTTGTTTTTGACGATTAGAATAGTTGTTCTTGCTTCGGTTGATTAGATAGTTTGATAACAGAAAACAATCTAAAAAAAGGCTACCAAGCAGGCCTTGATCTCCTTTCTCCCTCCTTGGGACCATGAATTGAGACCAAGGCACTCTTGCTGCCACTAAAACACTGTTTTTGCTTTCCAATGCAATTGCTAGTGTGGGGCTTCGAGTTGGAGAAGTTGATATCAGTTGTATTTACATGCTTAGATCTATTCTTGCTCATTTTCCATAGCTTTCTTGCATAACTTCCTGTCCATAAAGTTCTGTTCAACACTTTTCTGGTTTTTAGGTCAGAATTAGGTCAAAAATAGGTAAAACTTTGTTTTCTTAGTTCCTGCTTGGGTTAGTTTTGAAAAGAAGTGTGTAGATCACCTATAAGACACTCCAGCTTACCATTCTTCCATCACACAACCTTATCCAGTCCATCTCTCAAGATTTCCTTCACTCATTTTCCATACTTTCCCAAACTACCCTAATTTCTACATTCTTGTGCAAAATTGCTTCCTTGAACTTTGAACAAATCCAACCATCTCCTTCACTCCTGATCTTCATTTACAAGGTCCTAGACCCCTTAACATCTCTATCTTGTCTTCATTTCCCTTTTCCCACCGTTTTTCCACCTTCAAACCTCCAGAAACCACTTTCGGCCTCATCCTGTAGAACCTCCTGTAGAACTTCTTGTAGATCCCCTACAACCTCCTGTAGAAGTTCATGAGAGTGATTTTTCGAAGTCTGATCATAGTGGAAATCTCTAGAAGGGTACCAGAGACTCCTTAGGTCCTCTCCACACCTTCCCAACCTCCTGCAAAAACCAATTCCATCTCCCTTCGCCACCAAACCTCTGCACAGTCACAAATAGTTAAAACACAAGCATAATAATTCTGCATAAAATTGCTCAAAAGTACAAAATGATGATTTTTCCATGTTTTCCTTCAGAAGTAGCTTGAATACATGCATTTCACCTTTTCAATAGTTAATGACATCCATTTCAGTAGTTTCCATCTCTTTTCTTCTAAAAGTAGGGTTAGTGGGTAAAACTAGGGTTTGCTAGGGTTTGCATTTCCTTTCAGCGTTCATCTTCTTTCTGCAAGTAGACTAGCCTCTTTTGAGTTAGCTTTCATCCATCATAGTTAAATTCTTCTTCTGAGAACTCATAGAAGTTGGCTTAAGCTCCTAGCGGACTTGTGCCAGCTGATCAAGTGACAGCCTGCAATAAGAGCTAGTACTTGTGCATATAGCACCGTTGCTTCCAAGTTTGTTACTAACTACCAGGTTGATAAAAGTAAAGTAGGGAGTCCCAGGAGTTGCAACATCATTGTTGGAATACTGGAGCTCACCTTTACTTCTAGTTTTGGAACTCGATTCTCCAACAAATTTCAGATTCTACAGCAGAGTGGCTCTACATTGCCTCTTCTGGATCTTTCTCTACCTCCTATGAAATGTATCTCCAGATAAGGAAATATTCCTTCAGAAACTTTCCCTTCCCCTCACCCCAAGAAATCACCTTGATCACTTCTCCAACAACTGTTGCGATTCTCTCTCAAGAAAATCAATCTTTGATCTATCGCTCAATGTGTCTTCCAATGCCCATAAATCCTCTTATAATATTCTCGTTGAGTAACCAACGACCCATATTAGATTCTAATTAATGGCTCAGATCATTTTGGCTTGATCATCTTCTTCTTCTAGATGTTTCACCCTTAGTTTAATTAATACCCTTTAATTATTTTAATTTCCTAAGTTTAGACTTGGGCTTCTATTAAAAATAATTAATTATTTTAATAAAATTGTCTCCGGGTGGAATTTCCCAAAACGATTTCTGGGTATTCTATAATACATGTTTCCTAGCCTTCCGATGAATTTTAAGGCTTAGATCACATCCAATGCTACCAAAAATCAATAGACATATAAAATTTTACCACCTAACTCCATGGCAAAATTGGGAAGAACCCCCTTAGGTACAAAGTTGTGTCCATTAGAGGCTTAAAGAGTGGTGTTGGACATAGCGAGCACTAGAGAGCCAAGAGCCTTCCAACATGATACTAACATAACACACATGGAAAAAACTTCATCCACCAAAGTGTGATGAATATTGTTGTGGAAAATTCACAAAAAGATTTGAAAAGAAATCTGATGGGAAAGGTGAGGAGCGGCTTTGTCAAAATTAAAGGCAATGAGACTAGAGTTGGACATATCGAGTCCACCAATGGTAGACAACAAGGCCTTGCATTGCTGAGGACAACTTTGCAAGACCTCCAAGGGAGACATGACACAAGGATCATGGGCAAGATCTTCAACAATACTGTAATACTGAGCAACTCTAACAGAAGGATTGTGTGTCATCTTATGAAGAACACCCTTGGGGGGGCGATAAACAAGTTCCACATGCTTATATAAAGTGAGAGATCCAGTGGAGGTAGGTGGACCTGGTGAGTCCTTAGAGAGAGACCTTGACTCAGAAACATCACAGGATTTAGCTCGCATAGTCACATTTACATCTTACTTGCATATAAAGACAGATGAACTATGGGGGGGATGAGAAGATGACCCCTCATTTCTCCCTTATGGAGGTAGAGGAGGTTGAGAAACCATCTGTTGTTGAGGTTGTGGAGGGAACACATGAGTCAAAACAACATGTTGTTGAGTAGATGGTGGTGAAAGAATCCTATGGACTTCATCCATTTGAGGGAAATCATGAGCGAGGTGGTCACCTTGATAAATTTTACAAGGTAACTTGACTTTATGACGATGTTCACTAGTGCCCCCCCTGATTTTGAGGGCTGGTTTGGGATTCTTGAGAAATTTGGTTCTTTTGTTTGTTTTCTTATTATTATTTTTACCATGAGATTTTTGGTTGTTCTTCGGTCGAGTGGACTTCACCATTAGAACATCGGTGGACTGATTAGGAGAGGGTGATTTAGTAGATCCAAATGCACTTGCTGGGGTTTGAGATGTTACAATCAATTTCCCAAGATGGGAAACAAGTTGGCTCATGGAATCACAAAACAGACCCAATCACGCCATCAACATGTGGGTCAGGAGCAAGTTTGGGAGGGCCAATAGAAGGCCTATGGGCATTAGGAAACAATTCGTATAGCATACCCAACTATGAATAGATAATATCCAATTGTTGGGAAACTAAAATGGATTATTCCTTGGTAACAACTCAAAACATGGACACATCTTTGGTAATCTAGGGTCGAAGAGAACAAATGAACCATTTACGTAATATTTCATTAGGTAACTTGGTTCTCACTAACCTTTTGCGATGATGCAACTCATGAATGTGATAAAAAATTAATATGGCATCATCTTGTTTGAAGTTGGACAAGAGGTTAGAGTTAATATCATACTGAGTAGGAAACTGGAAGTGTTTCAAGAAGGTTTGAGCTAGGGAGGTAAAGTCAACACATGATGCAATATCTAACTCGATATACCACTTTGCGTCATACCTAGTTAATGTACGTTGGAATAAGAGAATTTTAATAGAATCATCCACCAAAGAATTAGATGAGCACCATAAGTGACATGTGTTAATGTGAGTGGATGGATTTCCCCAGGCTTCCCTTAAAACTTGGGAATATCAAATGATAATTTTGCGGGCATGGGTGGCCACCAAGGATCATGATGAATGGGGTCATTAGTCAATTCACCAAGTCCGGTAATCAAGAGAGGATAGGAAAAATTTATGGAGTTTACTAAATGGATCATACACAGGAGAAGCCCTTGACCAACCTTGCAGTCCCCCCATGTAAGGAGTAGAATGATGCATTTGTTGGTTAAAGAAAGTGTTTTCCCTGACATAAGACTACTGTGGGCCAAAATGATTGGTAAATGGATGTTTCCCCCCGGGGTATGTACCTCTATAGAGGAAAGGACCCCCAAGAGCATGGCTTCTTGTGGGGTTCTACCCAGGGGTAAAAGAAATACCACTTTGCATAGTAGGACTGCCATAAGGAGGATAACCCATGTGAGAGACAACACTGGTAGTGGGGTTTCCCGCAGGTAAAATAGCCCCTCTAGGAAAAGTACTTGTAGGTGGCACCCCTCCAAAGAGCGAACTATACCAATATTTTGACATACTAGAAGCAACGTTGCTACCAGGCTGACCAAAAACAACTGATGACCCCCCCCAACATATTTCGACAAGTAACCACACCTAACTGAGGAAAAGGAATTGTTGGTTGAGCAAAGATGGGCAAAAAGACTCTTAATCCTACCATATAACTAGGATGAGGCACCATGGTTGACGTAGAAGATGGTGTGGGCATGGAAAAATTTGAAAAATTTGCAGGAGCTATAGATGAGACTGGCATAATCCCCCAAGAATAAGTGAGAGGGGTAGATAGAGTAGGTATGGCCACACTAAGAGGTGACAATGATGACATAGCAATTGACACTGTCGATGCAGAAGGTAACAAAGTCTCAGACTTCACCGTAGGATGGATAATTGAAAAAGGTACAAAAGTATCGACAGTTGTAGAATCATTAGGGTTCAATCACAACAACAAAGGTCCTAATGGATCAGTTAAGGGTGGATTGGTAGGAGCAATAGAATCATCTGCCAAAGTTTCAACAGAGGTCAAATAACTATCAAAAGAACCAAGTATAGACTCCAAGACTATGTGTTGGTCTAAGTATTGAGCACTGACAGGCACTCTCCATGTAGGAGTAATAAGTCCACCTCCTTTAGGAGGCAAACTGTGAAGAGGACATGACTGTCGACGAACAAATTAAGCTAGAGTGATAAATTATAAATTAAACATGATTATGTTAGTGCAAACACCCTAAGGCAAAAACTACTGACTCAAACAAAACAACATACACTAGAAATATTCTAGAAGATAACAAACACAAATTAGAATAGAAAGAAGCTGGTAGTGGAATAATTATACTAATGACCCGCTTCCAAGCCCTTTTAGTTGCAAACTCGACACACATGCCCTCACAAGATATGGAACACCTCTCGAGAGGATTGTGAGAGTATGACTAATATCTTTCCCAGGTAAAGAGAAGACGACCCCAACTTTGCATCTGTGTATGAGCCCTAAGAATATAGGCCACTATGGTCAACACCCACAATAACATGACTTGGGGGGCTAGTTGCAGGACAAATCCACACACAAGGGTAGGACACTTGAACCCCAAAAAGGAGCCAAGACCGAAACCCCCTTGATAGTTACCTCCCAAGTGGTCCCCAGTGCTATAACAAATGCTACTCACATTGTTTGTATGCATGCAAATTCGACTATATCGTGCCATTCAAAACTAAGCAAAATGGGTCATGTCATCTTGCCTAGCCCAAGTGTGACCTTGTGCTTAACCCTTTTGTGAGGAGGGCTTCTCAAACTGCACTACTGCAAATGGATTTAACTCCCTACCAAAAGCTGCTAAGTTGATTTTGTAGTCCTGGAGAAGTTAATGACACACTCCTATCTCCAAGACCCTAGCATAAGCCAGTGTTGGTGTACTACCAGTAAAAATAAGAGACGAATCTAGTTAATTTTATTATCACGTTGATTTTAAGTGGCTGTTATTTACACAAATGGGATGCGGCATGAAACTGAGATGGTGTGAATGACTCCTTGTTAGTCACCCTAATGCAACCATATGCAATTTTCGTTTTTGCTTACATGAATGCTAACTACAGGAGGGTAAGAGTTTTCACGACACACTAATGCCTATTATGATGCACCTTTCACTAAATTATCTTAAATAAAAACTATCCCAATTTTTTTTTTAGATTGATGACCCAAAAAAAAACTGGAAAGGAAAATCAAAGTAACCAAAAGATACCAAAATAAAGTTCCCAAGAAAGATCGCAAAGCACTCCAAAAGCAATATTAAATCTAGGAAAACAAAGCCAAACAAACAAACACACTCAAAGTGACCAAACCGAAAGACAAAAGTGGAAGCAGGAAGGCAATGTCAATAGACTAGGGCTGTAGCACAATGGATCAATAAAGGCCAATGTTATACAAAGGTCAAAAACATACCCTAGAGGTAGGAAGGCCTAAACAAGATCACATGAGGGTGATAAAAAACAATGACAACACAATCAAAATAAATTTTCTAGATGACAATTGCACAACCAATCACAACACTACCAATTGTGACAAAAATAACCAAAAGAGGAAAGGGATCACAAAAAAAAAAAGTGACAACAGCCAAACAAAGGAAAAATTTAAATAAAAATCAGACCTTAGCTGTTACTTGAAGAAGTAAACAAATCTGAAAAATTGGATCCAAAGATGAGGACAATGAGCCCAATCAAAGCACACCAAACCTCCAAGGAAAACCTTAGTAGCACCAAAGGAAGGATCCAAAAAAAAAAAACAACAAGAGTATGCTTAGATATGATATGTTTCACAGTTGAAAGCAACAATAAGAAACATATCCAACAAATAATAGTAAGTTCCGAAGAAAAATAACTGAAAAATCAAGCAAGTAAGCTGAAAGAAAACACAAAAATTGGGAAAAACAGATAGAAAATAAGCGAATTATTCAATCAACCATATCTTCCTCATACGAACTCCGTTTCAGGTGTTTTTTTGTTTTTTGTTTTGAGGTAAAATTTAAAGAGAATTATAGATCTGTAATTAGTTTTACTCAGTTATGTACATAAAGTAACAGAAGCAAATATAAAAACAACCGCATGTGAGGGCGAAAGAAAAAGAAAATGCACGATCTTCATATGTCCATTTTCAACGATTTTTTGTTTTGTTTTGGGGTAGAAATTGGAGAGGAATCTAGATATATGGTTATTTTTATCAAATTATATATAAAAAAGGAACATAAATTAATAAAATAGTTTAAGCCTGTAATTCTCTCACAAAAAACAAAAACAAAAACAAAACTTTAGATCTAAGATCCGCTCATATATGAAGCAAGTAAAACCAATGGAGATAAAAAATATTCCAAAAATCCACAGAGAACTCAATGGGAGACCAAAAAATAACCAGATCCAAATAAAAATAGAAGAGATCTAAATACAAAGAGGGAAAAATAAAAATTCTCTCATTGAAAACACTAATTCTATTGTATTTAATTATGCAAGGGGCTATTGCTCTGCGATCTCATGCTCGATTGAGATAAATAAACATCAAAAGGAAAGACTAGTATAGATATAATCATTAGGGGAATTTTGAGGTCTAAAATGGGCTTCCTTATGAAATTATAAAATAATAGTGGAAATAATAAAATAAGATTAGATAACATCATCAAATTTTAGAGCGAAAAAAGAAAAAACTAAATTTTCAACTTATCTCCCTATGGGTTTACTCAAATTTCGAGCGGAAACACTAGTTGGATGCATAATTTGATTCCTCATCCAAGGAGTATGTATGCTACATAGTTTCAATGGACCCTACTACACGACAAATGAGAAATACATGAAAAACATGATTGCAATAACATTTTTCATGTAGCAGGGTCCATTGAAAGTATGCAACATGGGTACTCATTGGATGAGGAATTAAATTTTTCATCCAATACTCAAAATTTGAGTAAAACCTTTGGGAGATAAGTTGAAAATACGAGTTTAAAAAATAATTTTATTATTTTTTAATCTTTATACCTTTTTACTCCAAAAATGGTGAATCATTCCCCATGGTTGACATCATCATATTGAGTCCTATTGGTTTTTATAAAGTTTATTTTGGTTGTACATTTTTCTTAGGAGGCCTATTTTAGACCCAAAAATTCTCTTAATGAGTGTCCCAACCCAAATGATCAAACATGCATTAGGTAGTCAGTTCTATATACTACAAGGAAATATGTGTGCACCTGGCCTCCTCTCAGGTTGGGGAAGGATTTTGGGTATGATGCAGATTCCTGTGCTCCCCTTGAGCAATCTACCTCGTCCACATTGATCTCATTCCTTACACAACCACAAAAAAACAAAGACAAAAATTGACCTTCCTCGAAAGATCGTTAGATCAAACTATCTTAGAAACAACTATAAAGTATGATGAATACAAATAGATACAGGGAAGGAACATGTTGGGCACTGGATCCCCCCATAGCATGTTTTGGGGCTCAAAGCCCAAGTTTTGGTCAAATATGTTGTAAGAATCCGCGAATTGTGGGCATAGAGCGCGAAGTATAGGTTGATTCATAGGGTTGTCCGCCCTAAGTGTTGTAATATAATGTAATGTCATGTTGGCTTACCCATGGTCCACGAACCATGAGATTATATAAATAGAGGGAGGCTCTAAGTTGTAAAGATAGGGAAGGAGCGAATAGAGATAGAGGAATACGAATGGTTCAAGCATAGAGTAAGAGTCTAAGTGTATTGGGTCGTAGTAGTAGGAAGAGGCTCTGCAGCTGAGTGCACAGAGGCCTGGTAGAGTCCGCAGTTGAGTGTGCGGACCCCTACAGCTGAGTGTGTAGGGCAGTGTTGAGTATGTAACCTTGAACAAAGAATAATAAAGAGAAGTTGATTCCAATCTCTGTGCATTTGCTTGTATATTTCATTCTATACATTTATACTATTTTTTTTATTGCGCGCACTTATATGAATGCTGGATATACTATTAATTATCACTAGACTTAAAAAAATAAGTTAAGTATTCGGATAATAACATGTTAATAGTAAGGAACTTGGGTAATAATACAGGTCACACCTTGAGTAGGTCTGCATGAAGGCAACATCACAGGTTGCAAGGGACTAATAGATGCGCATAGCGACATGCATGCAGGGTCAAACCACAGACTGCCAGAGCTCATCAGACATCCCCAGGGTGCGGAAACCTAGTTCTAGCACCTTCCCATACTACTTCGGGTGAGACCTCAGTCTGCGCTCCACAGACTATTGCAGAAAGGGCCAGTAGTACCGGGATTTTTTTGGCTAAATCACCTCTGAACTTGGATCAGACCCCTACAAGCCAACAAATGGTTTCATTGCCGGGACCGATATTTTCATAAGGGATGTCTGATGTCGTGCCACTGGAATCCAACAAAGAAAGAATTGAAGGGTGGTTGGACAAGAAGATTCACGAGTTCACAACGCAGGAAAATAGAAATCCACGAGTATCTAAGGAACAATGGTTGGAGCGCTACTTGTATATGGAAATCCACAAAATTTTCTTTGCATCCTTTCCTTCTAACCTATATGAGTGGATCGCAAAGTTAGCAAATAGTCAAGGAAGGTGTAGGCTCAACAAACCAATTGTGTGGACTCTCGAATTAGTGCGCAGACTAGAAGCATCAAGAGATAAGATCGCGTGAGCTGTGGACCATTGGCTCGACCGAATTATAGGAGGATTTATCACTGAGTTCATGGTAGATATGACTATTAGCTACAGTGAAGTGGAGTGACGTTTCCTCAAGGACTGCGAGGTAAGTATATTAAATCTTTGAACACTTGGATTAAGATGCTATTGTGTGAAAATCAGGTTATGCGAATAAATTAATGTTTGGGACTACGCAAAGTGGGAAGATCTATAGAAGCAAAAGTAGTGAAGAATTAGAAACTAGTCCTGTTGGCTTGTATGGGCTTGACCCAGGTTCAAAGGTGATCTAGCTAAGCAAATACTGATACTATTGGCCCTTTTGACAATAGTTCGCAGAGCGCGGACTGAGGTTTCACCCAAAGTAGTATGGGAGGGTGCTAGAACCAGGTTTCTGCACCTTGAGGATGTCTGATGAGCTTCTAGAGGTCCGCGTTTGACCCTATGCGCATGCCACTACGTGCACCTATTAGTCCTTTACAACCTGTGAGGCCACCTTTGCACAACCCTACCCGGGGTGCGATCTGTATTATACTCAGGTTCCTTTCTATTTAATCTGTTATTACTCAATTACTTAACTGATCGGTGTAAGGTTAATGATACTTAATAGTATATCTAGTAATCATATAAGTGCGCACGATAAACAAAACAACATAAATATAATGAATGCAATACAAAATCAGATGCACTAAAACTAGAATCAACTTCTCTTTATTATTCTTTGTTCAAGATTACAGACTCAACACCACCCTACGCACTTAGCTGCAGGGGTCCGCACACTCAGCTGCGGACTCTACTAAGCCTCTGCGCACTTAGTTGCAGAGCCTCTTCCTACTACTACGACCCAATACCCTTAGACTCTTATTCTATGCTTGAACCATTTGTATTCGTCTCTCCCATTTGCTCTCTTTACAACTTAGAGCCTTGCTCTATTTATACAATCCCATGGTCCACGAACCATGGGTAGGCTGACATGACTTTACATTACATTACAATACTTTAGGGTGAACAACCCTATGACTCAACCTATACTTTACGCTTCACGTCCGTAATTCGCGGAGCCTTATAATACATTTGACCAAAACTTGGGCTTTGAGCCCCAAAACATGCCGTGGGCGGATTCCATGCCCAATAGGCCCCCAACACAATCATCGTGATTCATCTCGAATCACTCTGTTGGTGTGGCAACCTTCGCGTGAAGCCCCTATAACTGGTCCCATACTACTCGGAGGTCTGCGACGCATTATTCTGCAGTTTGCTAGACTTGCTACATGCGCTCTTCCAATGCTTCTTTGTGAGGATCAGCTGCCTACCTTAGTGCGTAGAGTCCCTGCATCTGTGTGAGATTACCCTCAATATCTGCTGTAATGGTGAAGGCCTCATTAATCCATGGTTGGATGCACGCTTTGAGAAGTGCCTCTTTATGTCTTGCGACATCCACCTACTCTTTCATTGCCCTTGCTTGCTGCATATTTTCTAGCTATTGGGTGAGGACAACTATCTGTGCAGTTCCCCTTACATTATCATACTGCTCCTGAAGCTCATACGCCTCTGTTTCCAGGAGCTCTATGTTGGGGTCCTTCTGCAAGGATGTGAGGACGCCAAAGGCTTGGTCCAACATACTGGTACAGTCCTGCATTGCCTATCCAATTTCTTTCAATCCTTTTTGAATAGCGCTAATGTGCTACTCTCTATCTTCAGGAGGAGTGGAAGGCTATGCCTTCAGCCGCATCTTGACAATCTAGAGATTCAGCTCCAGCTGCACATGCGTTGTTTCTTCGCATGCGTTTCAGACTCCACTTACCAGATAGTGGATCCGCATCTCTATTAGTAGATCTGCGGCAATGGACAACTCTGGGACTTGTCGACATGATTCATTAACTGTCTGCATGATCTGTTGGTTCTGTGATACCAGTTCATCACGCTGCAGGCTGAGTTGTTCGATGTTGATCTTTTGTTCACTCATCACCTGAATCGCACTACCCTCCCTGGTGCAGAGCTCTGCTGTTATGCCATCCTGTAGTTGGTACAATGTGTCTCGCTCAAGAGCAGCCAAATTAAGGCCAAGTCCCTTGATCCTGCCCACCTTGGCTCTGTCGTTCTCTTTCTCTGTTGTTAGCACTCCTTCCGGTAGCACTATGGTGTTGGCCATATTTGCGTGTAGTAACTGCTCCGCTGCTGATGTGCCTACCGTGCCATAGGTGGCTACGGTTCCTTCCTATGGGAGCCACACTTGTAGTTCTTGCAGCTATGTGCTTAGGGCCCCCAACATAATCTACTACTCCGACATGGCTTCCTGGAGTGCTTCCTTGGTGATCTCACGAACCCTATCGCCGATGTCATAGAGGTCGCCTTCTGTTAACATGATTGGTCGATGGCCAATTTTGATGCCTTGACCTTTTTTCATGGACCTGATCTCTCTGTGACGTGCAACCTTTATAGCTGGGTGGAAGTTGTGCCTGAGTCCATGCCTTCTTCTGTGAGGTTTTTGTCCTCTACTTCTTGTCCTGTAGACAAGTCCTGACCCTCCTCGTCCTGCGTTGTGATGGCCCCTCTTGCCTATGCTGTTGCTACTTCTTTGGTGGCCTTTGCCTGCTTCACAGTTGCCCTTGCTGCCTCGTAAATAACGCTTACCTCCACGGCCACTTTTTCGTTGCGCCTCTTCTCGGCCAACTTCGTGACGTGCAACTTGGCCTCATCCTTTTGTTTTTGTGTTGTTATCCTATCTAGCTCCGCTAGATCCGGGGCACGCAACTCGGGGGGCCATGATTCTAACACTAAAAAGATTGCATCATCAATGGTCACGAAGGGGAGCTTGGTCCATTGCTACGCTGGATCCTTACACACCTTGATGTAAACATTATGCATGTCTGCCTTGAAGTTTTCAAAGCTCTGTAGACTGTTGTGAACTATGGGGGACAGGTGCAGCCATTTATTGATCCACATCCAAATGCTCGCCTCCATGAGCACCCAGAAGATCTTTGTCTCGAGAATCCGCTTTATGTCCTTGGTAGCCCAGAGTGATGCGTACTTTGCGGCCTCTGTTAAGTCCTGTTCAATGCTATGGAACTGACTCGGGCAGTTCTCCTGTTACCAGCAAAATGGACAAGAGCAACCACACGTAGTGGAAGATCTTGCCCTACTCTTGGGCTTCTTTGCAGTTGGTCAAGAATTCCTCGCAGAGGAACTTAGCCCAGTTGAATTGGACCCCCTCTGCGCATTGTTTGGCTATCGCAACTCTCGGCACTGGTACCTCATTGCCGCAACATTTTCTCATTACCTTCCTAGCTAGGAGTTGGGTGGCTATACACACCCTTTATCTTTGATGTTGCTGATTGTGGAACCCCTGTTTTTCTTCTCAAGCTTGTATTTTTTCTTCATGGCCTCCACGAGCGCCAAATCTTTGACTTTTCCTACTATTGCTGCAGGGTCCTTTCCCTTACAGGGGAGCCAGGAAATTCTATGGATGTGATCTGCTGGGATGGGAATAGGCTCCTCCAGCCATAAGTACCCATCGTGCACTAGGAAAAGCAACAGCTTGATGACGAATATAGTGATAGGCGCATGGTGAAAGTGTGGAATCCACAATAGATGAAGTAATCTGGCCTTCTCCACACTGTGTAGCCATTTTCGCGGCTCTAGTGTTGTGACTGGCCCCTCCACGCTTTGCTTCATGAGGCTCTCCGTCTTGAAGTGTGGGAACTTCTCACTATCCACGAGGTCCCAATCTTCAAACTTCATTGTGGGCACGCGACCCAAGCGCGAGCCCTCAAACACAATTCCATTGGGGAGGAGTGGGGTTTGGAGTGCGCTCTTAGTGGCATCCAGGTCCTTTGGTATCTTAGTTTTCCCTTTCTGTGGAGGGATGTACTCGGGAAATTTCGCAGCAGAGTGCACCGACTGGATGTCCTATTCAATGTCTTATACTTCCTCTATCTCATCGACGAGAGCTTGTAGGTCCTCCTCCTTGTCATCTGTCTCAATGGTGATAGCCTTGCCCTTTTCTTCCATTGAGAGTTTACCAAACTGTGGATTCCTCGGGGACATGCGAATTGGTCCTGTTGCTTGCTTATCTTTCTTGGGCCTCGACATCCAAGGCAATTTCAGGATTTCCAGTGCGACCCCAGTGTCTCTGAGAACATCATGTACCATGGGGTTCTGCACGATCTCATCGGTGGTAGCTTCTGCAGAGCCCAAACCTCTCCTGGTAGCCGTCATCTTGTTTGAACTATCTCTGGTTGTTCACTAACTTCAGGGCTCAAATACTGCTCGGTGCTCAACACTCTGTGCTCTAATCAACTGCTCAAATCTCAAGTGAACAAGTATTGTCTTGTGGCTACCCCCTGAAGTTTTATAGCACCCTTTGAATTCAAATTCGATTATTCCCCCCAATTCTAGGCCGTTAGTGCTTTCTTGGCAGCAGATTGCCCCAAATCTTTCCCTTAATTCGTGTCTTAAATGCACATTGCCCACTCCCTTTTGCCTTAAATAGGACATCTTGTCATGAATAGTGACAAAAACGGTCACTTTCCAACCTATTCGCGTGGTAGCGCAACCCCCTCGTGCACGGTCATGACCCTTGTGACACGCTGATTCTGCGCGCACCTCCCTCATCGCGCAGCTCCCAAACAGACTCTTTTATAGTCCCGAGCTCTCTTTCAATTGCCTGGAGGGCTGAGACTATGCTCCCTACGGCTAGTTAGGTGGTCGTACCACCTGTGTGATTCTTCAACTCACCTTTCAGTGTAGTCTGTGGAAACTCCTCAATTACCTTTGCGATAGCCGACGTCGCGCCTTCTACTGTATGTAGTGCACTCCCCTGGTTACTGTGTTTGGTGAGGTGTGGTTGTAGCCATGGCAGCAAAGTCATTATTTCCCGACGACAATCTTCTAATCTAGTGGGATGATCATCCGCACCTTATCTTATTATCCTTGGTTGCTCGATGAGACATGCTTGCTTGATCTTGTTTTCCAGCCTTTTGAACTCGATGTCTATCAAAATTCTTTTCTTTCGCAGTCGTGCCTAGTCCTTTTCGAGTTCACGAAGTCTAAGGTTCCCTCTTTGAATGGCTTCCTGAATCTCTATGTATTCGACCTCGCATAGTTGTTTGATTTTTTCGTCCTGGTCTTCGCGTATTTTCATAATTGCGGGAGCTATTACATGCGGATCCCTGTTTGCATTCTCTTCAGAAATTATGGCCCCTACTATGTTTCGCACCTTCAGAGTCTTTTCTGCAGTCAGGGTTTTGCACATTGTCCTATAGGCCCATCGAACAGCTGGTATGTGCAGGTCCAAATCAGTGCGTCTTGCTTGCTGAACCTTGTTCAGTACCCTGCACACCCTATCGAATGCTTCGTCGCGGATAATTGGTAGCGCGCGTCACCTTTCCTGTTATCGCAGTTTGTTCTGATTCTCTATTCTGGAGGTGGTGTGCACTTGTGTGGGATGTACACCATATGTCTGTACCCATCGGGAAAGGTGGGCGCGCAAGTTGTTTTGTCCCTGCTGACTAGATCTCGTTCAGAGCTAGAGTTTTCCAAAACATAGGTGCATCATCCTTCTACATTCGTACCAGTCCTAAAAAATTTCTTGATGCATACCCCACCATCGTGCAGGTGTTGCGCGTAACACCCATTTCAGAGCATCGAATCACTACTGTTCTAGTACTGCGCTTTCAAATTTGCTCAGAAATTCATCCATTGTTGTTAATCCATCATATGTCAGTAGCTCCCTTGCCTCTGTTATCATGCAAAACAGTGATCTAATCATCATGTTGCAATTTGTAGAAATTTTGAATAATTTAACACATATTCAACAGAGATTATCCTGATCATGTACTATTGCGGAAAACATACACAATACATAAGCTCCTCTACGTTGATCATCAATATAGCAGCATCAATAACAATAAAACATCAAGAGCATTCACACATTAACACAGTATGTATCCCGGGGAAAGCATCTCGCTAAAAACCCCAACTATCTGTATATTAATGATTGAGTCATGTAACATTACAAAGTACAATGATTATCACAAGCAATCCAGTACCAGCTCCACCTGTTACACACAATACAGCTCAGATCTGAATCAATCACTGGCTCAAATCTCTTCCGCTGCTTGCCTGCCTCCGCTTGCTCAATACCTGCACAAGAACCGGTGATAATTTCAAGGCAACCACGTCTTTCCTTGGCTAAATCACGTGAACACAAGCTACAATGTGGGAAAACTCATTGGCATACTCAATCCCCTGATTTGTGCAAGATCTGGTGCACAACTATAGTCACAACTGATAGCAATCTGATTCTCTAACACCTGTCCCTGCGGAACTGACATGCACTGACATGCAACTGAATTAACTGATGTATTCATTAGTTGTATTATGAGTTAATAACTTGTGAATTAATTAATAACTAATTCACCCAACTCATCTCTAGTCTATTCGCCAGTTAGACTAAATACAACCAGTTTAACAAAGCTAAACTGAACACAACTCCATCAACTGCACCTCCAGTCCACTAAACTCAACTCAATTGAGTTCTAACTGAAGTCATGCATGCAAATATTCAACTAACCCATAAGAACCACGTATTTCCTTCATGCAATTGCATGTGCCACATCCGTAGCTCGAACTGAAGTGCTCCAAGAGAATAAGATTAAGTTTATAGTCCAAACATTATTGTGAGATAATAATATTTGACTTTTCTATTTTTGATAGCCAGTCTAAAAATAGACTTGATCACTCACACTGTGATCACTCAAACTTTCATCAAAAATAGAAGTCCATATATTTTCCAACTTGATCAATCATCCATAAACAGCAACCTGCAATCCATAGACATGATCCATATGTCTAAAAATAGACATAGTCTAAAAATAAACTTGCGCCAAAAATAGCCTGCGGGCCCACTTAGTGAAGCCGACTCTTTTCACTAAGCTCCATCATCTTGTTGCAATCTCAACACTCCCTCTCAACAAGATATGGATTATCAGCAACCCCTATCCTGCCTCGGTGGTACTCGAATTTGCTCCATGTGAGAGCCTTCGTTAGAATATCAGCATCCTGATCCTCCGTTGAAATGTACGAAAGTAACATGATCCTCCGCTGCACACAATCTCTGATATGATGGTACCTGATGCCCTTGCTGCCATATACTCGGCCTCTTGAGCTCCCTGCCCAATCTACATCCATGAAGCCACATAGCTTCACCTCATCCAATCCATATCCCGATGTGCCTCTCTTGAGCCTACACACATGCGACTCCACCAACTACTGGTAACCAGTGGCATCCACTACCTCCGCTGAAGTAGCATCCTCCTTCCTCCAATCTCTAGGAAGGAACGCAGTCTTCACATCCAACTGATGAATGTGCCATCTCATCTGCGCTAAGAGAGCAAGAATCGTCCGTATGGAAGAATAACTTGCGACAGGTGCAAAGGTCTCCTCATAATCGATCCCCTCAATCTGTGAAAAGCCTCGGGCAACAAATCTTGCCTTGTACTTCTCCACACTCCGTCAGCTGCCTGCTTAACTTTGTAGATCCATCTCGAACCCACCACTGATTTCCCTTCCTGTCTAGGAACAATCTCCCATGCACTATTTTTGACAATAGAATCATACTCTTCCACCATGGCGTCTACCCATGCGGGATCCTCCACAGCTTCCTCGAAAGA
>APFE030813107.1:49319-66408 GCA_000404065.3 Pinus taeda | reverse complement strand
TATATATATATATATATATATATATATATATATACACACACATATTGTTGATGTCATAAGACTTGTAATGAATGTTCGATGTACTTCTTGTCTGTGGCTTGTATTTCCATGCTATTATTGAGTTTGATGGAGTCATGTCAGTATTTTGATGCCTGATTTTGTATGCTGATCCTAGAGACGTTAGTGAGATATATGTTCATGAGAGAGTTTGAGTTTGAGTATGATGAGTTGAGATTTTGTGAGAAAATTTTTGGCATTGTGGCTCTGGTTTGTCCTTGATGGAAACCTACTTTGATGACTATCTAATTCGAGTTTGATGTTTGTTGTTTTCATTAATGCATGACTAATGTGTTTTATCAAGAAAGCGATGTATAGATGATGGGGGGTGTCCCACTTGTAGAAAATGAGATATTAATGACTATGTGACTAAAAATGTTAGTCACAAGAATTATTTCAAGTGAAGTACTACTAAATTTGAGTATTTTTTAGTGACCCAACTAAAAACGACTAACTCAAATGACTAATTTAGTCTAGGGATATAATATACTACTAGATAATAAGTGACCCAACTAAAATCAACTAACTTAAATGACTAATTTAGTTCATGACTAAATATATGACTAGATAATAAGTGAAAAAACTAAAAATTATTAACATAAACAACTACTATGTTCCAAGAATAAAAATATGACCAACTAACAAGTACAACATATTAGGTGTAGACGAGTTGGTTGGCATGAGGTTTAGTCCCTTCTAGGTCATAATTTCAAACCTCATGGGGAGGGGATGAGTAGTGGAAGCCACTTTTGGGGTATTAAACTTCCCAGGAGGCATCCATGATTGACCAAAGCCTCACACAATCCTAGTGATAAGCATCCCATTGTGGGTGGATCGATCTTCTTTGAACCAATAAGCAGGCTGGCTTCAACCTAGGTTTCACATGGTTACAAAAAAAATTAATAAAAATAAATGGCTGATTACTTAAAGAACCAGAGTATCATCATGCCCAAAAGCATAAGAGGCCTTTATGATAAATGTGGGTTGGCTACATGGAGGTTCCTCTGTGCTCCCAAATATCAACATGGCAACAAAGGATGAGAGGATAAGAAGGACTTGTCAACATTAACAAAATTCAAAATTTAATTTAGTACCTATGTGTAAATTTTGTTTTTGTTAACAAGTTACTAGAAACTTTATACTTTACTAGATAATTATGAATCGAGGCTCTCCAACCTAGTATGGAAGAGATGTTATGTCTTACTACGTAATTTTATTTTTATGTAAATAGTTTGACTTGGTCAAATTACATAAAAATAAAAATAAAATATCAAATCTCTTTGCACTCTAAACTAAGTTTGCACCTCAAGAAATCTTCCTCACACATCCTGAGTTAAAAATGGATCTAGGCTATTATTAAAAAAATATTCCCAATATTAACTATTATAATATGTTTGAGATCCAAACTCTCCACTTTCATGACTCTATGATTTTTAATATACATATAAAATATTACTCTATAATTTAGATTTTCAATTTTATTATATATATTATTATATATATATAGATAATAGATAGATAGATATATATATTACATTAATTTAACATTTTAAAACATAAAATGTTTTCATATTTATATTTATGTGCCATGTAGTTGAAATATGAAAAAGAATTAGTGTATAAAGAAAGAAAAATCGTGCTAAAAGTATTGTTATTATTGATAAATTTAAGATATAAAGTTGCTTCTTATTATTGAAAAATTTAAGATGAGATAATCTTCTTCTTTGGAAGCATAATTGGGCTTTGGTATGGCAGGTATAACTTGAATTTTTTTATGAGGAATGCATCCCATTTAAACCTGTCAAACCCAGTCCACATGAGTGAGGCGATGCAGGTGGAAAAATGATGGATCAACATTTGGACACACTTTGTTCATAGGTAGGTCTTGTTCAGGGGTTGTGAAAAATCAAACCATTTCTCTGTTGTTTGTTTTCTCACACTAAAAATGAATCATATGGGCAAGAGTTTCTATGTTGGATCTCTGGTGTCATGATCCTCTCTATAACTAAAGCTACTACAATGATTTATAGGGTTTTGTCATCATTTCTTTTATAAGGTGAAAATAATAGAGAATTATTTGGATTTGAAATAGGGGTATAAACCGACCTCACAGGTGCACTTTCTTTGTGAGATGACAAAAGGAGAAAAATGGAGGACGTTGGAAATGCAGGGTTTCCAGAGTGGCTGAGACCCCCTGCTTCAAACTCTGAAGCTTTATTGTTAATGCATTTTAATGGCCATCAATTAGAGAATTGTATGGGGGCATATTTACTTACAAGGAGAGAAAGTGCTTAGGATGTTTTATGCATTAAGCAAGTCGACCATGGAGGTGAATGTGAATGTGAATTTAATTCCCTCCAATTGAGAGTGCAATCAGAGGGTTTGATTCCTTATGACTATTATTCAGATGATGAGTACTTGGTATTAATCCCGACCAAGCAAGCTTCTAACATGTTCAAGCGCTTGGTACATTCAAAGTTTGACAAAATTCCCAGTCCTAGTACAGCCATATGGAGCAAGTGCAGGGAATGGATGTCACCATCAGAAACTACTACAAAACAAGGACCTTCATCCGCAACCCAATCTCAAATCACCAAATATAACAACACCACTTTTCATATAAGATCATGTCATACATTTTTGGATCATATTAATATTTTGTTTTTCCACTATTGTAAAAATTTCGAAAGCACTATTTTAGAGTTCAAAAGAACTATTAGAGATTGAAGTGGTTAGGAAGTTATGAAATTTTGGGTAGTTGACAATTTTATAGCTGCCTTTTGAAATTTTGTATAAATCTTTTTTAGAAAGAGAAATGAGGGTTCTAAGTTCCAGAGCTCAGAAGAAGAAAACACTTGTATCTTTTCATCTTTATATGGAATACAATGAAGAATTTTGAAGTGACTCCAAACACTTCTTTCCTATTATGTTAATTGCATTTTCTTCTAAAGTTGAAAACATAGATTTTGCATTAAGCAACCTATGTTGGAGATTTTCCACTACCTTTTTGTTTCTTCTTTCATTTAAGTTGTAACCAACATAAAAAGGCCACTTCAGACAAAGTGTTTTTTTCCATTAAAGATTAAGAAGCATTTCCTTTAAAAATAATCTCTGGTGTTTGAACAATGGGACAACCAAATCATATTTTCATTATTTTGAATAAATGTCTTGGGCACTGACCTCTCCTCCGTCGGAGGTTGTCTTCCAAGGTACAACATTTTTGGCGTCGTTTCCGGCGAATGAAGTCACGAAGCTATTTTTCCCTGGGTTTTCTAATCTGATCATTTCTTTGTTTAGTGGGAAAAGAAAGTGATTAGGATGAAATTCTCACAAATAATTCAGTCTTGGCTCTAAAAAGACTCCATAGAGTTATGATATGCCACAGCAGAAAGCTCCAATCCTTTATGACCTAGAAAAAATAGTTTCCCAAAGAGTTTGGAAGCCTAAATATGCAGTTGCTCCAAAACCTACTATGTCTACACTTGGTTCAAGTTCTACTTCAAAATTCTTCAATACTTCACATCCAGAGCCAATTGTGAAAAATCTTGATTTTTCTCAAGAAAGTTTGTCTTCTTTTCAAACTACATTTTTTGAACCTACATTAGAAGGAGAATCATTTGAGGCAGTTTATTTCTCTTTTCCAGAAATTGAAGAAATCAATCTAGTTCAGTTATCAATCAGCCCATTCCTATTTCTATTATTCCACCTCAGTCATTTGTGTTTCAAGGAGGAAGTTCCTACGTTCCACTTTCTAATTTAAATATGGCTTTCCGAACATTCCTTCTGAACAAATATGCACCTTTGAATCTAGATCAAACAATGAATTAAATTCCCCAAGATTATTTGAAATTGTTCACCATATTTACAGGGGAGGGAGAAGTAACAATAGAGAAGCATATTGCTTCATTCTGTGCATTTGCTGAGAAGGTGAATGTTGAATATTTGGATATTGTAATGAGATTGTTTGTTCGGTCATTAGATGGGGAGGCAAGGAAGTGGTTTAAAACTCGTCCTACCAATTCTATTAATGCTTGGGAAGAGATAGAAAAAAATTTCGCACAAAGATGGGGTGAAAAGAAAGATTGTGGATATTTCTTAACTAAATTCAATGTAATAAAAAGAAAACTAGAAGAGGAAGTGAATGAATTCATTAAGAAATTTAATAAAATGTATAATAGTTTTCAAGAAGAATATAAGCCACCTCCTTGCAAGAGAAAAAGTAGTATTTGCAGGGGCATTTGACTCTGATTTTGGTTTCAGTTTAAGGGAGATGAGATCTCCTACATTGGACCAAATACAGACTGATGATATGAATTTAAACAAGAATGAAACATATTATAGATATAACCATAAATATAGAGATGCAGCAGAAATAACAATTCATTTCATTAATATTAGATACTGAAATATTCTTTCAAACAAAGTGGAAATAATACTAGCTCGGGCGATGGTAGCTTATCTCTGACAAGAGATGTGGTAGCTACATGCCTCTGAACTGTGTTACAATTAGGCTTGAGGACCTATTTATTATTGAGAAACAATGCAAAACTCCAAACATCCTATTAGCGTCCTATAATAATAGGATTCATAATTTTGAATTGACTATGATTAGTCTTGTAATATTATACATACTTTTGCTTTCTACAAAATGTTTTCCCATATTAAAAATAAAAAATGTAAAGAGGGTGAAGTCATAAAAGAATAATCAAAGGACCAAAAGAAAGAAAAAGATCAAAAAGATATAAAATATGAACCCAAAAAGAGATAACAATAGATCATGAAAGTGTGCAAATTCAAATGCCACTCGTTTTAACCTTACTTTGCAAAATAATATTGTGTGTAGCTTGTAAAAAATGCGACAATCCATGATGGTCAAATAGTTCAATCTTGATTCGTTCATGCTTTAAATTTCATGTTGATAGATAGAGAATAAAGATCTAGCCAAACTGTTTAATCTTGGCAGATCAATAGTTAGGTAGAGAATAATAATGAGCTCATCAGTTTAATCTAAGTCATTGGAAGTTATAAGGTTAGAATTAGATAGTTTCCTTATCAAAGAAAAATAAATAAAGGGTCGCAAGCTCAAATGCACCCAATGAATGAAGAGAAAATGCTAGGGTAAATAAAGGGAGGCAGAAGAAGTTTTGGAAATATACAAGGTTGCCAGCTCAAATGCACCTTCATCATGCTTAATCCTATGTTTTATGTGCAAGATAAATTATCAAAGGCAAAGGACATTCACTAAATCTTATTCACTAATTTCCCCTCATTTCACTAAAACCTTTATTAATTTTCCCCTTCTACATTATCCCTTCATTACCTTTCTTTCCCTAATGTTTTTTCGCCTTCTTAATTTCTAAGTACCATTTCCTTTCATTTCCCCTTGCAAAAATATCCCCTCCCCTTCATTTCACTTTCCCCCTTATTTCATCCCATTTCCCCATCCCAAAACCCCTTTTCCCTAGTGTGAAAACCATTCCCATCACAAATAATACCCTCCCCTTTAGTATTTTCCATTTTTCCTTAAAAACCCACTAAAACCCCTTTATCCTAATTTATTCCCTAACCTATAGTCCCATTTTATGTATTTAACCCCCCACAATATAATTCCCCGACCCTCACTAAGCCTTTGAATGTATTAAACCCCGCCACATTATTTATCCCATGGCCTCACCAACCACATCCCAACTTTGCCCTCACAACTTCGTCACGCAATAGCCCTCCGATCAGACACTCCCCGTTCTGACGGGACATATCCATATCGCGTGTTCCCATCGTCTAACAGTTAAAATCCCAAAAGCACGTGAGATTTGCGGTTTTGGACGATCACTGTTTCGCTACGTGGTAGCACCACGTTGTATCGCGTGCTCTCGAAAAATACTGCCTTCCACCCAAAAGCGGTGCGATATTGCATAAAACCACCTCCCCGTGAAAAATCAAACCACCCACTATTCATTTGTTAATCCCACACCCAAATTTAACCACTGTTGGTTAAAAACCAAAAAATCCCCCTTTTCACTCTTTTCACTCATTTTCATTGCAAATACCTCTATTAACCAATTCCAATGCCCAGGAACCCTGCTCAATTGTTTTCTACCCATTTGCAATATGAAGACCCTGCCAACTCCAAATTAAAGTAGCACACAAACAATTGAAGCCTTAGAAACCTCTGATGCTACCACAGAACCTTGTCTGCACACTTAATCATCATTTTTCCAGGTATTCTTGAATGAACCAGAATGACCCTATAATTAAACTCTACACAATTGTTTATATAAGGTTAATTAACTGAATCAATTAAAAAACCTTTCCAAACTGAAGAAACCCACTGTGCATCTGAAGAAACCCTTTCCTGCAAACTATATTCACCCTTCCCACTGTTCTAGAGCTTTTAACCCTATTCCTAAAGCTAGAGAAAGAATAATTCAATTAGAAATAAACCAAATTATGGCTTCTCAAAGCATTCTAAATGAGAAACCCCTGCAAACCCCTCACCTAGACATTGGCCACCTCCCATTGGCCGACAAATATTTCCAAATTACAGATACATCCACCTCTAGCCATCTATTAAAACCTCACTACTGGAGTAAAGATAAATTCCTTAACCAGAATGATGACATTCACCTATGGGAATCAAATTTTCCCAAATACTTGTTCCCATAGGTATACCTGTTCCCAGAAATTATTCATTTATGTCAAGCTTGTTATATCCCAAGTCAAAGAGCCATATTCTCTCCTAACCAATAGATTTTATTCACCATTACTGCAGAGTCAATAAATCAAATGCTGCAGGTCTAGCCAAGCCCAAATGAAACCCCATTTTCCATTGAAAACCTACTTGAACTTTACATAAAGCCGGGCCTTTCCAAGAGGGCTCAAATCTTTTAGATTTTCATCCTATAAGAGTCTCATACTCCTACAGACGGTCCTCCATACTTTGCCACCATTTTCTCTGAGAGGGAAAGACAAATTGTAACCATGTTGTCTTGTATCCTTGGGTATACTATTGATGAATTTGTAGATGAACCTGTACTTGCTTTCCTCTCTATTTTTTGTCGAGGCAAGCCTCCAGCTGCAATTTTCAATTTTACCCAGTTCTTGGTAGACAGAATCCATGATTAATTGATCAGACTCCAAACTAAAAGAGTATTCAAATACGCTTCAGTATTTTTCCACATGTTCATATATTTCCAGTCTGACAAGTTTCCAGTCAGCATCCAAAAATTGTACACTAAGGGCCAACCAAAACTTGTCATCTTTTGGACACCATTGATCCAAAAATATTCCACTATTTTTAGTTATAAAGAGTTCATTAATTCCTTTGTTCATCTATTTGTAAATATGCTAACCAGTAGCAATTAACCAATAATTAGTGATGAGGTAAAAAGCGTTTTGCAGTTGTCTAAAAATAGTAGAGTAGGAGATTGGTATCTATATCATGACCACACTGAAATCAGGATATATGGATACCAGCTCACTCCCTACAAACTGCCTAGATATATCCCCATGAGAATATTTGCATTAGAATATTTCAGGTAGATTATAAACTCAAATTATGTCAAGTTTCTGTCAGCAAGGAAGAAAACACAGTTCAAGGTCAAAAACAAACTCGGCCCTTTTATTTGTAATAATAGGGAAGTTGGACAAGAAGCAGAGAAAATTTTACAGCAAATGAAGTTCAGTAGAAGTTTCATGTGGCAGTATGACTCTAATGGAGTCATAAACAAATTAAGGCTCAAATTCAAATTAATCCCTTTTATGCATGACTCCAGGCTAGACATTGAAAAATATGCCAACTAGTCAGAGTTGTTGGAAAATACCTTAATAGATGTGGAAAATAAGATAGATACTAGTTCCTTTTTACAGTTTCCAACCCTACATGAACAAATGGGTATTATTCCCATTCTACAAACTCCAACCATGCAGGACAGAAATGTAAAAAGAACTAGAGAAGAAGGTTCTATCTCTAAAATGGATACTACAAATGGCAGGTTTGAAACCATGTACAAGAAGAAACCCAAGACTAATCCTGTAAATGAGCAAGAAGAGACCATTAAGATAGTTGAAATCATTGATACTGACACAGTGGTTAAAAAGAATATAGCTCCACTAGTTTCAGAGGAAACTCATCAACCTTCCACCTCAAATACTCAGATTATTGAAAAACAACTTAGTATTGAATTCTCTTCATCCAGCAAACCAGCGGATAAAGAGAAAGATATAAAAGAGAAGTACAAAGAAATCAAGTTGAGGAATGAGGAATTGGAGGCTGAAACATATGCCCAACACTTCAAATAGACTCCTACCAACCAAAAGAGGTTGATGCCAGCTTTTGACATTAAAACTATAAAATGCAAATGACCTTTTTACAGCCTACAATCCAGTAGCCTAAAACATCAGCAGATTATAGGAAGACAGAGTTTGAAGTTTTGGTTAAGGATGTTCACCCTATTGATCAAATTGAATTTCACAAGCAGGCAGGTGCAATAATTTACTCGACAATGACTAACAAAGCAATAACCATGAAGAAACTTCAAAGTTCTTTAGACAACATCATAGCACAGTTTAAGCTAGAAAAGGCATCCTCACAGGACAAGGATAACAGAATCAAGCCACTAGAGGACTTGGTGATTGAGATTGGATATAATCCAAATGACATTAAGGCAGCAGAAAAGCTCATAAAGAAGAAAAATGAAGACATTGCTGCTTTGAAGAAACAACTGAAGTTACCTCCTTCTGAACATCCAAAGACCAAGGAGGTCCTAGAGAGCCAAACACAGTAGGATGAAAAGATGGATCTCATTCTTAAACTAAATGCTCCATTGAAAGAAATGGAGAATGAATTGGACATTTAATATAGTTGAAACAGGCCAACATTGAGACAGTTACTGCCACTGCTATCCCTACAGTCACTACAACAGTTCCTTCCACTTTGGAAGCTTCACGAGCCCCAACAGCTCCAGTAGATACAACACTTCTAACTGCATCATCAACTACATCAGCAACAGGTTCAACAATAGCAGCAGCTCATCCAAGTGATGAAGCAAGTAAATTGGTCAAAACCACGGAGGACACGTCCATTCATACCAATGAAATAAATAGACTTAAATAATAGATGAAAAGTCTAGAGGATGAGAAGAAACTGGCTCAAATCATGCATAAAAATGATGTACAGAAGTCAAATAAGTTGATTGAGAGTATAAATAACTTAGAAAAGGAATTAACATTAAAGGAGCCACTTGCCGAAGAAAAAGAGTAGCTATGGGCCAATATCATTGAATTTGTCAATGATATTTGGCCATCTATACAAGTTATCTTTGAACAAAATGATTTAGTCAAAGAGGCTGGTGAATCAACTCAAAGCATTAAGACCAAACATGGAAATATCCCAGAAGAAGACTCAAGAATAATCCAATTCCTTAACTCAAAGAATAAATATGAATTGTAGGAGCTTGACATAGCTGACAGAACTAGCACTATATTAGAGGTGAAGAAGATAATCACCAAAAGGAACTTGATGATGCAACTTGAGGACAAATTCCAAACCATGGAGCTAGTTATATGTAGGTTCATGGTAAAATTCGATGCTTTGAGGCAGAAAGGTCTGCCTAATCCATTGGTAATAAATGACAGGTTAATGCCACATGAAGACTATGACAAGAGAATCAAAGAAGTGGCAAGGGAGCAGGCCAATAGTTCCTCTATAAAAGTAATGCCTACAAGAAATGTTCTTTACCAGACTTTTGAGAACCTCTTTTACCTCCAGCATGAGGTAAAACATATTTTGTAAAAAAACCCACCTTTGCAAAATACATAGAAGCTTATGAAGTCTATAGGAGAATGGTAAATATTAAATTACCAAATAGAGAGACTTGGGAAAAATTGAATGATTTACTGTGAAAATTCAAGGTAAACAGTGGATACATAGCAGTGAAGGAAAAGTAGCAGATCAACTAAGTCAAAGAGTATCAGATGAAAGAGTATCAGTCAAAAGGCAAAGTAAAAGAGCAGTCAACGTGGAAACAAACAGTAAAGGAAAAAACACAGAAAAATATCTAACAGCAGAGCCAAATAAACAGCGATAGCAATTACATATCTGTCTCTATCTTCTTGCATGAATATTTTTCTTTTTCCTTCAATAATTCCTAAAACAGTTTGGGATATTTTCTAATAAATTTTTGTATAAATACTTCATAATTCGAAGTATAGAGGATGGATTGCTAAACATTTCTATAGTTGTATTGAACTGAAACCTAAGGGTTCATTGTATCATTTTTCAAAGTCAACAGACTAGACTGAGTAATAAAGGCATTACATTATAGGATTCATGTGTTGGGCCACTTCAATGAAGTATTTTCTGTTTGTCAAATTTTTATCTTCTTAAGTGTTTCACATACTTGCATGTTATCTAAATTGAATGAAATAACTAGAATATTATTACAAAATGTTTTTAAGTACACTCTGTCTTGAACAATTATTCATTTTAATGTTTTCTTCTGATATCTAGAGTAGGGAATCCTTCATTTCTCCCTAGTTTTGATTCACCTCTATCATTTCCCTCATTATCCGGTTTGAGGAATCCTTAACTACTCCTTGACCCTGATTGAAAACCACTTCACCATCCAGACTAAAAGATCTGAATTTACTCAACTACCTTGCCCTGTAAACACTATCTTTAGAACTTGATTCAGTCTTGTTTTCTTGACAGTTGACCCCATAGACCAATGGTAAAATACATCCCTCTATCCATCTAAGTCAGTGATTCCACCACCAAACCAAAATCAAAACCCAATCAAGCTTAAAATAGCTAGCCTAAAATCAATTAACTCAACAAAGTTAAATCATAAAGAGAGAGACCTCTTTGAGCATTAGGAAGGCTAGATCCTGATCTTAAAAGTAGGTTTGTGGTTACCTCTAATATTTCTTTTGACACAAGATAACAACCCTAGGGAAATTTTAGAGTGATAACATAGTGGCAACCATATTGGTGAAAGTCCTCAGTTAATAAACCTTAAAGGAAATCTTAAATCTCATCTCTGCACCTTAAGGTCATTTTAGGGTTGTTAAAATGTTTCGCTTAAAAAATTAAAATTTTGGCTTCCAGAAGAACACACTATACCAGGGCACATCTAGATCCAAACCATGCTATAATTATTGATGATCCTGATAGAATTATAAGAAAACCAAAAAAGGTAGAAACTCAAGGATGTAGTAGTCAGTTAATTAAAGCAAATTCACTTCTTAAAGAATTATCAAGTTTAGAGGATATTTAATTTGATTTATCATTTGAGATTTCTTTGTTTTGTACCAAATCTAAAAATTCAATTCATGATACTGTAATAGACCCCAATTTTATTCAATTTATTGAATCAAAGAAGGTTCCTATACATCCTGATTTAGATCAACATGTTCTGGATACTTTTGACAAACTAGAAGCTTTAACCTTAACTTTGATAAGGCATATAGACGAATCCTATCTTCAACAATCAGTTGAATTAGATACTCTAACTATTGTTACCCCTAAAATTTCTATAGAGTCTTCAAAAACTGTAAATAAAGCTTCATTTACTACCACCTCACCTATAAAATCCACCACAGTTCATTCCCAAAACCATTCATACCTAAACTTCCTCTCCAACTGAACATCTCAAGTTCATCTAGTTCATCTATAGCCATTTCAAGTGCTTCTTCAAGCACCACTACTTTACCCCCCAATCAAACCAAATTCTTAGCCATGGCAGACAGATATGCACCTTTGGTCTTACTAGCTCAATTACTGCCTTGTGCCAAGACTACCAGAGTAAAATCTTTCTATTTGATGCTACTAGTTAGTATATTGCCTAACACCATGTTAATAAATTGACTGATTATTTTGAGTTACATGAGATTGATGAGTTTGATGTACAAATGAGATTATTTTCCCAAACACTAGCAGGAGATTTCAAAAAATGGTTTAGAGGTTTACCTGCTAATCATATTACTGATTTAGCTATGTTCCATAGATTGTTTATCAATAGATGGAAAAGAAATAAAAACCCTTTACAAATATTGTCTGAATATGAAAACATTAGAAGAGATCCAAATGAATCTATTTATGACTATTGTACTAGGTTCAACAGTATCTATAATGCAATCCCTGCAAATATCAAACCTCCACCAAACTTGGCACTAATCAATTTTTCTGATGGTTTTGACACTAATATGTCTTACCAATTGAGATAAAGAAACCCTAAAACATTGGAACAGATGCAAAGTAATGTTTTTAGTGTAGAAGTCAATCTATTAGCTAAGAGAGCCAGGATGAGAAATGAGAAAAGAGTTACCATTAAAGAGAAACCATCCACTTCAAATGGTAAGATAGATAGTTTAGCTAAAAGTGTGGAAAGGATAATGGATAGATTAGAACATATGGAAAGAAAATCTCAGTGGGAAAATCAACAAGGACCCCCAATTAGAAACCCCAACTTTAGGAAAAATCCTAATACTAGAAAAACAAGAGATGTTATACCTAATCAACAGATTAGACCACCTTTCTAGGAAAATTACGCTGAAGGTTCACAAAACCATGAAGAAGAGGAAGACACCTAGATAAACTTATTGGGGATTAAAAATGAAGATGTTGTTTTTCTTACTCAGGAAAAATAGGAACTGTACATGTTACAACAATTACAAATAGAATCTATAGAGTCCTTTGACTACAAACAAGGCTATGAATCTGCTATCTATGAAGTTCACAAACAGCATAGCATTAGAAGCAAAAATAATACATTAGTTCCCACTAAGAAATCAATCCAAACCCAAACTAAAAAAATAGTAGAATCTCCTGTGACCAAAGTTCTACAAATTCTCCCTAGAGGAACTCAGGAGACTTCCAACCCAAAAATTGTTGACATAACTTCAACTGAAACTGAAACTGAAGTTGTTGCTCAAACTATTCCAAATAAGAAAATTCAGAACAAAACTGTTGGTACACAAATTGAGTTACCAAGTGCTGACAAAGAAGACAAAAGTACACAAACCACAATTGCTAAGGAAGAACTCATTCAATTAGGAAACGCTTGATTTCCATTCAACATTAAGACTGAGATAGCAAAATTGAAAATATCAGTTCCTTTGACATAGCTAGTGAAAAATGAATCATACAAACCACAAATCACATAAACACTAAACATAGGTGAAGGCGAAGATGTTGTAAACCTTAATGATGATCAACCTAATTTATTATTTGGTCCAGAAGTAAATGGCAAACATCAACAAGGGGGTATCCCTCCATTCTACATTAGCTTAAATGCTCATGATAAAATCTTACATAATGCTATGCTAGATTCAGGGGCATCCCATAATCTAATGCCTAAAGCAATCATGGAAAGATTAAACTTAGATATCACCAGACGCCACAAGGACTTGTTTTCCTTTGATTCTAGTAAAGTCAGATGACTTGGCCTAATTAAATATTTGTGTGTAACTCTAGTCCAGTGCCCAACGAAGATTATTGTAATGGACATAGTAGTTGTTGATATCCCACCCAAGTATGGAATGCTATCATCTCACTCATGGGGAGCAAAATTGAAGGGATCTTTACAATTAGACATGTCATATGCTACCATCTTTATATTTGGTTAGCAAAGAAAGATTTACAAATAAACCTTGATGAAATACATGGTAAGTAGTGTAGAAAAACCACAGAATTACCCTATATACTCCATGCATTCTGATATCGACTCATTTATCTTGTATAATTCAGACAATGGAAAAACTGAAATCACAGTTGTAGAAGAAAAATACAAAGCACCTGATAGTGAAAATATAGCACATGAGTCTCTATGGCATTTAGATTTTGATGGCTTTGTAAATAGCTTAGGAGCAGGTGTAGGAGTTTGGATTCATAACATGGAAAGTAATCATTTTGAAGGTCATGCCTTTAGATTAAACTTTAAATGCACAAACAAAATGGCGGAGTATGAAGCTTTAATCTTAGGACTGAAAATTGTAAGAAAACTTGGAGCCAAGAGAGTTTCTATCATGGGAGACTCGGAATTTATCATAAAACAAATTAAAGGAGAGTATTCTGTGAATAATCCTAGACTTAGCCAATATAGAGAAAATGTTCTAGATCTGATTAAGGAACTTCTTGAAACTGATTTTGCTGCTATTCCTAGGAAACAGAACAAGAAAGCTCATAGTTTAGCTACTTTTTCTAGCACTTGCAGATTACCTTCTTAGCCCAACCACCAGTACACTACAGAAGTAAGACACAGACCTATTATCCATGATAATTTTAAATATTGGCAGATTTTTTCACAAGATTCTCAAATTTATGATTTCATGAATGTTGAGGGAGAATTCCAAAACTGTAACATAGATACTGATTATACAGTAGATAACATCATAAATAGTGAGATAGATATAAATGCTTTAGATGTAAATAAACCCACTAAATTCACTAAAGTAGAAATAGATAACTTATAAAAAGTAGAAATAGAAGAAATAAACAATGATGATTCTGAGATTTTAAACCTTAAAACTAACTTTTTTCCTAAGGGATTAGTCCCATTAGAAGATTTGTTTGATTCAAATGATGTCGCTAGAAAACCTAAAATGGAGCCTTTAAGATTATACATAGAAGAATGTAAGATAGGAACAGAAGAAAAACCTAAGCTTATTAAAATATCCAAATCATTACCTCCAGCTGAAAAGTTTAAATACATAAGTCTATTTAAAGAATTTCAAGATGTCTTTGTCTGGAGTTATGAAGACCTCAAATCTTATGACACCAGCATTATCCAACATAAAATACCTATCAAAGAAGATCAGAAACCCTTCAAACAAAAGCTTAGGAGAATTAATCCAGTGCTTATGCCATTAATTGAAAATGAAGTAAAAAAGGATGTACGATGCACAAATCATAGCTCCAATTAGATATTCAGATTGGGTCTCTAATTTAGTCACCACAAGAAAGAAAAAAGGGGAAATCAGACTCTATGTTGATTTTATAAACTTGAACAAAGTATCACTAAAGGATAATTATCCCCTCCCTAAAATGGACCATATTCTACAGAGGGTGGTAGGATCATCTAGAATCTCATTACTTGATGGGTTTTTTGGATACAACCAAATTTTAGTTCAACCAGAGGATCAAGAAAAGACTGCATTTACCACTCCTTGAAGGACTTTCACGTATTTGAAAATGCCTTTTGGATTGATGAATGCAAGGGCTACCTTTTAAAGAGCTACGAACATAGCTTTTGCAAAAGAAATCCATGAATTTTTAGTTTCTTACCAAGATGATATCACAGTGTTTTCCAAATCAGATAATGAACATCTAGATCATTTGAGAAGAGTTCTTATTAAATGTAGAAAATTTGGCATATCCTTAAATCCTAAAAAATCAATTTTTGGACTAGAAGAATGTAAACTATTAGGACACATAATTTCAAAATAGGGCATTAGAATAGATCCAGCTAGAATAGAGGCAATCCTAAACATTAGTCATCCTAGGAACATTAAAGAATTGCAATCATTGTTAGGTAAAATAATTTTTCTTAGAAGATTCATTTCTAACTTAGCAGAGCTAATCAGAGAATTGAATAACATGTTAAAGAAAGATTCAACACTTAAGTGGACAGTAGAGGCTAAGCAGTCTTTTGAGGCAATCAAAGAAGCCCTTACTAAAACACTTGTCCTCATAAGTCCTGATTTCAAAAAAGATTTTATAATTTTTTCTTTTGCTTCCAGAACATACTATTGCAGCCGTCTTGTTGTAAAATAATGGTCAAGGTTATGAGCAGCCTATTGCATTTTTAAGCAAATCTTTGAGAGATGCTACACTAAAGTACGACATAATGGGAAACCAAGCACTTGCTTTAGTAAAGGCTATTAAAGATTTCAAAGTGTACATTTTATACTCACACATCATTGCATATGTTCCAAATTCAGTAGTAAAGGACATTTTAATACAGAATGGGCCTAAAGGGAAGAGAGGCAAATGGATTGCCACTATTTTGGAATATGACATTGAAATAAAGCCTACAAAACTTATCAAAGGCCAAGGTTTAGCTAAACTCGTGGCTAAATCGAACTTTCAGGCCTTAGATATAAATTTCATTGGTGCCCTAGATGATCAGGAAGAGATGATGACTCCAGAGATCAGTGAAGCTTTCATAGATTCACCATGGTATGCAGATATCATATTTGTTTTACTAAATTTACAAGCTCCTCCTGGTTTATCTAGAACTAAAGGTAGATTCTTGAAAATGAAATCAATGAAATATTTTATCATAGATAATGATTTATTTCTGAAAGATAATGGGTGCATTTTGTTGAATTTTTTATTAAAAGATGAAGCCGAAAAAGTTATTCAAAAATTTCATGCAAGAGATTTTGGAGGACACCAATACTGGAAAACAACCGCTGATAATATTTTAAGGGTAGGTGTTTACTCACCCACCCTTTTTGCAGATGTCAAGAAATATGTGACATCATGTCACAAGTGCCAAATATTTGAAGGCAAAAATAAACTTTTACCATTACCCCTCAAACCCATCTCCATATAAATGCCTTTTCAACAATGGGGTTTGGACTTCATTGGGGAAATTCACCCATCCTCCTCAACCCAACATAAATGGATTTTGATAGCCACTTACTACTTTACTAAATGGATAGAATACATCCCTTCTAGACAAGCTACAGACTCTGCCATCATTTCATTCCTTGAGAACAACATCCTTTCTAGGTTTGGATGCCCACAAGAGATCATTACTGATAATGCAGCTACTTTCAAATCCAAGAAAATGGTAGACTTTTGTAACAGATAGCACATTACCCTTGGCCTATTACCCTCAAGGTGTTGGGTATACGACCAAAGTCCCACATTGACTAGAAGTGGGAAGGATCATACGTATATAAGGATGGACAAATATCTCCATTGGTATGAGGCCTTTTGGGGTAAGTCCAAAAGCAAATCCATGAGGGCTTAGTCCCAAAGTGCACAATATCATACCATTGTGGAGATATGTGGTGCCCAGAGTCCTTA
>APFE030813107.1:0-49309 GCA_000404065.3 Pinus taeda | reverse complement strand
CATTGACTAGAAGTGGGGAGGATCATGGTATATAAGGATGGACAAATATCTCCATTGGTATGAGGCCTTTTGGGGTAAGTCCGAAAGCAAATCCATGAGGGCTTAGGCCCAAAGTGGACAATATCATACCATTGTGGAGATATGTGGTGTCCAGAGTCCTTACAAGTGGTATCATAGCCATGCCCCGAAGTTAGCCAAGTGGATGAATCCTCGGAATGCCGAACGAAGGTGGTGGGCCCCCATAATATCATGATGGGATTCGTGGATGAGCTCGGTTAGACAGGCGGTGTGCTCCGGATTCTTCATGGACGTGTCCTGGTCCCAACACAGTGAAGAGGAGTTGACCTGGAATAGAGCAAGCTCTCGAGGCAGGTGGTGTTCCATGTAAGGCGTGTGCTTCCAACGCATTGGACCGGAGAATCCTGGTTGGTAGAGAGTGGACGGATGGATAATCGTTTGAGGGGAGGTTCGATGGTCCTTTGTTCGAGGGGAGGATTGTTGGGTGTACGACCAAAGTCCCACATTGGCTAGAAGTGGGGAGGATCATGGTATATAAGGATGGACAAATATCTCCATTGGTATGAGGCCTTTTGGGGTAAGTCCGAAAGCAAATCCATGAGGGCTTAGGCCCAAAGTGGACAATATCATACCATTGTGGAGATATGTGGTGCCCAGAGTCCTTACACAAGGTAATGGAATTGCAGAATCCTCAAACAAAAGCCTTGTTAATATCATCAAGAAACTATTAGAAGACAATAAGAAGAACTGGAACAAAAAGTTGGTTAATGCCTTATGGGCAGACGGACTAACTACCAAAAATTCCATTGGTACATCTTCTTATCAACTAGTATATGGAATGGATGTTGTTTTACCATCCTCTTTGAGAGTACTAGTGATGAAAATGATTCAAGTGTTGCAAGTAGAACCAAATGATATCTAAAGGAGGATAAATCAGACAATACATTTGCAACAAACCAGGGAAGAAGTCTATGTCAAATCCCAATAGATCCAAGATAAAATCAAAAAGATTTTTGATAAGAAAACCAAAGCTAATGATTTTTACATAGGTGATAAAGTACTCAAATGGGATTACAGAAGAGAAGAAAAGGGTAAACATGGTAAATTTTATTTCCTATGGCAAGGCCCTTATATCATCTATGGTTACAGATGTAACAATTCATTTTTCTTAAGGCAATTAGATGGAACAGATCTACCAGGTGGACCAGTTAGTGGTGGAATGTTGAATCATTACCTGCCCTCATATTAACATTAGTTCATTTCTTTACTTTTTTCATTGTACATAACATTGCAAATCTTAGATTGGATTGGATGATTACCTTTTGAGGTTGAAGTCCGAAGAGAAGGCCCTAAGCTTTGAAAGGTGTATAATCATATGTATGAATAAAGCAGATAACAGAGAAGCAATTACAAGGAAACCACAATCAAACTTTCAAAGGCTACTGATCTTAAAGTTCTTGAAATGTCATCCCCATGTGGAGCCATTGTTAGGGTCCTATAATAATAGGATTCATAATTTTGAATTGACTATGATTAGTCTTGTAATATTGTACATACTTTTTCTTTCTACAAAATGTTTTCCCATATTAAAAATAAATAAAAAAGTAAAGAGGGCGAAGTCCTAAAAGAATAATCAGATGACCAAAAGAAAGAAAAATATCCAAAAGATATAAAATATGAACCCCAAAAGAAGATAAGAATAGATAATGAAAGTGTGAAAATTAAAATGCCACTCCTTTTTACTTTACTTTGCAAAATAATTTTGTGTGCAGCTTGTCAAAAATGCCATAATACATGATGGTCAAATAGTTTAATCTTGATCCATTCATGCTTTAAATTTCATGTTAATAGATAGAGAATAAAGATCTAGCCAAACTGTTTAATCTTGGAAGATTAGTAGTTAGGTAGACAATAATAATGAGCTCATCAGTTTAATCTGAGCCATTGGAAGTTATAAGATTAGAATTAGATAGTTTTCTTATCAAAGAAAAATAATTAAAGTGTCGGCAAGCTCAAATGCACCCAATGAATGAAGAGAAAATGCTAGGGTAAATAAGGGGTAGGAAGAAGAAGTTTTGGAAATATACAAGGTTTCCAGCTCAAATGCACCTTCATCATGCTTAATCCTATGTTTTATGTGCAGGAGAAATTATCAAAGGCAAAGGACATTCACTAAAGCTTATTCACTAATTTCCTCTCATTTCACTAAATCCTTTATTACTTTTTCCCTTCTAAATTATCCCTTCATTTCCTTCCTTTCCCTAATTTTTTTTCCGCTTCTTAATTTCTAAGCACCATTTCCTTTCATTTCCCCTTGTAAAAATATCCCCTCCCCTTCATTTCACATTCCCCCTTATTTCATCCCATCTCTCCATCCCAAAAACCCTTTTCCCTAGTGTGAAAACGATTCCCATCACAAATAATACCCTCCCATTTAGTAATTTCCCTCTTTCCTTAAAAACCCACTAAAACCCCTTTATCATAAGTTACTCCCTAACCTATAGTCCCATTTTATGTATTTAACCCCACACGATATAGTTCCTCGACCCTCATTAAACCTTTGAATGTATTAAACCCACCGCATTATTTATCCCCGAGCCCTGCCAACCACTTCGCAACTTCACCCTCGCAACTCTGTCACACGATAGCCCTTTGATAAAACACTCCCTGATCCGATGGACCATATCCATATCGTGCACTCCCATCATCTGACAGTTAAAATCCCAAAATCACATGAGATTCGCGGTTTTGGCTGAACACTGTTTTGCTATGTGGCAGCACCACGTTGTATCACGTGCTCTTGAAAAATACCGCCCTCCACCCAAAAGCAGTGAGATATTGCATATAACCACCTCCCCGTGTAAAATAAAACCACCCACTGTTCATTTGTTAATCCCATGCCCAAATTTAACCACTGTTGGTTAGAAACCAAGAAAGCCCCCTTTTTACTCTTTTCACTCATTTTTGTTGCAAATACCTCTGTTAACCAATTCCAACACCCAGGAACCCTACTCAACCATTTTCTACCCATTTGTAGCCTGAAGACCCTGCCGACTCCAAATTGAAGTAGCACACAGACAATTGAAGTCTCAAAAACCTCTGATGCTACCATAGAACCCTGTCTGCACACTTAATCATCTTTTTTCCAAGTATTCTTGAAAGAACTAGAATAGCCCTGTAATTAAGCTCTGCACAACTATTTATATAAGGTTAATTAGCTAAATTAATTAAAAAACCTTGCCAAACTGAAGAAACCCATTGTGCATCCGAAGAAACCCTTTCTTGCAGACTATATTCACCCTTCCCACTATTTTAGAGCTTTTAACCCTATTCATAAATCTATACAAAGAATAATTCAAATAGAAATAAACCAAATTATGGCTTCCAAGAGCATTCTGAATGAGAAACCCCTGCAAACCCCTCACCTAGACATTGACCACCTCCCATTGGCTGACAGAGATTTCGACATTAAAGACACATACACATCTAGCCATCTAATAAAACTCCACTGCTGGAGTAAAGATAAATTCCTTAACCAAAATGATGACATTCACCTATGGGAATCAAATTTTCCCAAATACTTGTTCCTGCAGGTATATCTGTTCCCATAAATTATCCATTTCTGTCAAGCTTGTTATATCCCAAGATAAAGAGACATAGTCTGTCCTGACCAACATATTTTATTCACCATTACTGCAGAGTCAGTAAATCAAATGCTGCAGGTCTAGCCAAGCCCAAATGAAACCCCATTTTCCATTGAAAATTTACTTGAACATTACATAAAGATGGACCTTCCCAAGAGGGCTCAAATCTTTTAGAATTTCATCCGCGAAGAGTCTCATACTCCTACAGACAATCCTCCATACTCTGTCACCATTTTCTCTGAGAGGGAAAGACAAATTGTAACCATGTTGTCTTGTATCCTTGGGTATACTATTGATGAAATTGTAGATGAACCTGTACTTGGTTTCCTCTCTATTTTTTTCCCAGGCAAGCCTTTAGCTGCAATTTTCAATTTTGGCCAGTTCTTGGCAGACATAATCCATGATCAATTGATCAGACTACCAACTAAAAGAGTATTTAAATACTCTTCAGTATTGTTCCACATGTTCCTATATTTCCAGTCTGACAAGTTTCCAGTCAGCATCCAAAAATTGGACACCAAGGGCCAACCAAGACCTGTCATCTTTTGGACACCATTGATCCAAAAATATTCCATTGTTTTTAGTTATAAATATTTCATTGATACCTTTGTTCATCCAATTGTAAATATGCTAACCAGTAGCAATCAACCAAGGAGTAGTGATTAGGTAAAAAGAGTTTTGCAGTTGTCTAGCTAAAAATAGTAGAGTAGGAGACTAGTATCTATACCAGGACCACACTAAAATCGGGATATATAGATGCCAGCTCACTCCCTACAAGCTGCCTCTATATCTCCCATGAGAATATTTGCATTAGAATATTTCAAGAATATCACAAGCTCAGATGATGTTAATTTTCTGTCAGCTAGGAAGAAAAACAGTTCAAGATCAAAAACCAACTCGGCCCTTTTTTTTGTAATAATAGGGAAGTTGGACAAGAAGCAGAGAAAAAATTACAGCAAATGAAGTTCAGTAGCAGTTTCATGTGACAATATGACCCTAATGGAGTCATAAAAAAATTAAGGCTCAAATTCAAAATAAGCCCTTTTATGCATGACTCCAGGCCAGACATTGAAAAATATGCCAACCAATCAGAGTGGTTGGAAAATAACTTAATAGATGTGGAAAAGCAGATAGATACTAGTTTCTTTCTACAGATTCCAACCCTACAGGAACAAATGGGTATTAGTCCCATTCTACAGACTCCAACCATGCAGGACAAAAATGTAAAAAGAACTAGGGAAGAAGGTTTTAGCTCTAAAATAGATACTACAAATGACAGGTTTGAAATCATGTACAGGAAGAAACCCAAGCCTAATCTTGTAAATGAGAAAGAAGAGACCATTGAGAACGTTGAAATCATTGATACTGAAACAGTGGTTAAAAATAATACAGCTCCACCAGTTTCAGAGGAAACTCATCAACCTTCCACCTCAAATACTCAGATTTGAAAAACAACGTAGTATTGAATTCTCTTCATCTAGCAAACTAGTGGATAAAGAGAAATATATAAAAGAGAAGTACAAAGAAATCAAGTTGAGGAATGAGGCATTGAAGGCTGAAACATATGCCCAGTACTTGAAACAGACACCTAGCAATCAAAAGAGGTTGATGTCAGCTTTTGACGGTAAAACTGGTAAAATGCAAATGACCTTTTTGCAACCTACAATCCAGCAGCCTAAAACATCAACAGATTATAGGAAGATATATTTTGAAGTTTTGGTCAGTGATGTTCACCCTATTGATCAAATTGAATTTCATAAGCAGCGAAGTGAAATGATTTAGTCGACAATGATGAACAAAGAAATAACTGTGTAGAAAATTCAAATTTCTTTAGACAACATCACAACACAGTTTAAGCTAGAAAAAGCATCTTCACAGGCCAATGATAACATAATCAATTCACTGGAGGACTTGGTGATTGAGATTGAATATAATCCAAATGACATTTAGGTAGTAGAAATGCTCATAAAGAAGAAAAATGAAGACATTGATGCTTTGAAGAAACGGTTGAAGTTGCCTCCTTCTGAACATCCACAAACCAAGGAGGTCCTAGAGAGAAAAACCCAGCAAGATTAAATGATGGATCTCATTCTTCAACTAAATTTTCAATTGAAAGAAATTGAGAATGAATTGGACAATTTAATACAGCTGAAACAAGCCAGCATTGACACAGCTACTATCACTGCTATCCCTACAGTCACTACAGTAGTTCCTTCCACTTTGGCAGCTTTATTATCCCCAATAGCTCCAGTAGCTACAACACTTCCAACTGCATCAGCAACTACATCAGCAATAGGTTCAACAACAACAGTAGCTCATCCAAGTGATGAAGCAAGTAAACTAGTCAAGGCCATGGAGGACATGTCCATTCAGACCACTGAAATAAATAGACTTAAAGAATAGATAAAAATTCTAGAGGATGAGAAGAAACTGGATCAAATCATGCATAAAAATGAAGTACAGAAGTCAAACAGTTTCACTGAGAGGATAAATAACTTAGAAAAGGAATTAACATTAAAGGAGCCACTTGCCCAAGAAAAAGAGCAGCTATGGGCCAATATCATTGACTCTGTCAATGATATTTGGCCATCTATACAATTTATCTTTGAACAAAATGATTTACTCAAAGAGGCTAGTGAAGCAATTCAAAGGGTTAAGACTGAACATGGAAATATGCCAAAAGAAGCCTCAAGAATAATCCAATTCCTTAACTCAAAGAATAAATATGAATTGTAGGAGCTTGGCATAGCCGACAGAACTAGCACTATATTAGAGGTGAAGAAGGTAATCACCAAAAGGAACTTGATGATGTAGCTTGAGAACAAATGTGAAACCATGGAGCTAGCTATAGGTAGGTTCATGGTCAAATTTGATACGTTGAGGCAGAAAGGTCTACCTAATCCATTCGTAATAAATGACAGGTTAATACCACATGAAGACTATGACAAGAGAATCATAGAAGTGGCAAAGGAGCAAGCCAATAGTTCCTCTATGAAAGGGATTCCTACAGGAAAGGTTCTTTACCACACTTTTGAGAACCTCTTTTACCTCTAGCATGAGGTAAAACATATTTTTGTAAACAAACACACCTTTGCAAAATACACAGAAGCTGATGAAGTCTATAGGAGAATGGTAAATATTAAATTACCAAATACAAAGACTTGGGAAAAATTAAACGATTTACTGTGAAAATGCAAGGTAAACATTGGATACAAAGCAGTGAAAGAAAAGCAGCAGATCAACTAAGTCAAAGAGTATTAGATGAACGAGCATTAGTCAAAAGGCAAAGTAAAAGAATACTCAGCATGGAAGACAAACAACAAAGGAGAAAAAGCAACAAAAGATTTGATAGCAGAGCGAAATAAACAGGGACAGCTTGCAGTAGTTACATATCTATCTCTATCTTCTTGCATGAAGATTTTTCTTTTTCCTTGAATAATTCCTAAAACAGTTTGCGATATTTTGTAATAAATTTTTGTATAAATACTTCATAATTTGAAGTATAGAGGGTGGATTGCTAAACATTTCTATAGTTGTATTGATATGAAATCTAAGGGTTCATTGTACCATTTTTCAAAGTCAGCAGACTGGACTAAGTAATAAAGACATAGCATTAAAGGATTCATGTGTTGGGCCACTTCAACGAAGTATTTTATGTTTTTCAAATTTTTATCTTCTTAAGTGTTTCACATACTTGCATGTTATCTAAATTGAATGAAATAACTGGAATATTATTACAGAATTTGTTTAAGTACATGTTATCACCCCAAGAAACTCACCTAGGTTGTATATCAGTGATGCTCAGGAACATTACAAACTCAACAAAATGTTGGATAAATGGTGGATGAATGAAAAAAATGTTGCATACTCAAGCCAGATAACCACTCCTACTATGATTGACCCCAGACATGGGTGAACACCCCCAGACTACAAGGCTTTTAACCACCAATTATTCACAGTTAAAGGAAAAGGTGATCATGGAGAAGATTGACCACACTAGCAGATGCACAGGACCCTGTGATGGCTGGCTACAACCAGTTTAAAGGTCTGTAAATCTATTATTTAATACACAGACAGGATGATAGCTCTCTATGCATTGAAACAACAGAAACCTGCAAGCAAATTGAATGAAATAGCTAAATTCTAACATAGATGTGGGATGAAAGCCCCTCTACTACTAAAAATCAACAGTGCATCAACAATTGCAAAACAGGCACAACCTGGAACAAGAAGAAGAAGTAGAAAGTGAGAAAATAACAGCAAAAGAAGCTTGTATTAGTTGGAAATGAAGACCAGATGTTGCAGGTTACATAATAGTTACAGTCTCCAGAAGTTGAGCCTTACAACATAATAACTCTCATCTAACACTCATCAATCTGATTACATTGTTCTTTTCAGTATATATAGAGTCCGTTTACAAAAATCTCTGCTAGGGTATGCGTGGAGGTGTCTTAATTGACCACCAACCACATTTACAATCAGATATGGGTCTCTGTTGAATTTCTCAAAGCTTTAATGGACAAATCGGCCTTTTTAGATTATCTGATGTCCTTTCCTGGTAGCTGAAGTAAATTATGGATAACACTCCATGCCTAATAAACGCTTCTCACTGCTCAAGGTTGTCCTCTTTGTCCTTCGGCCCTTCTGTTAATTTATTGCAGTTGGTGAAGCTTTTTTAATTGTGCAGGGAGCAGGTAGATCATCCTCTTCTTCCTTCGGGCGAATAACACAGGCTACGGGTGGGAACAGAATGGCAAAAACAGGCTTGGATCAGAGGAATGAATCTCAACCGTCAGATCGAGGGAACAAATGGCCAAGATTGCACAGAGGAAGCCATCAGGAGACATATATGTGGGTAGAACGAGGATCGTCGGATGGAATAAACGGATGATGGAAATTGATCTGAGGGAGAGGCGATGTGTGATTGCGATCAGATCGCATCGGAGGAAAACAAAAGGCGGAGACTTAACATACATGGCTGCGATATGTGATAGCGATCACATCGCATCGCATATCGACGCAACATCGCATTGCATATTGCAACGCGAAAGACGAGGGCGGAGATTTACCACACATGCGATTTGTGATAGCGATCGCATCGCAAGATCGCAGCGGCAGGAGACAAGGATCAAAAGGAGGCAGTGGGGATGGATGCGATATGTGATATGACCGCATCACAAAGAGGAAAAGCAAGGGTAGAGGGGTTAAAGGGAGTGTAAGGGGAATGAAGGAAAAATGGGAAAGAAGGAAGGAGAAGAAGATTGCTCCAAGCACCCCTTCAGCAGAAACCAACCATCAGACCTAAATCTGACCTTTAAGCACTGAGGATGAGATCCTCCCTGTGAGGTCTCAAGAACCTGCTGACCAATGCCTTCATACAAAACCAACTTAAAAACATTTGTCTAGTGTCCATTGGGCATGGAGTCAACTAAGCATATAACAGAAAACTGTAAAAGAACTTGATTATAAACAATAAAGCCTGAAAACTTAAACTTCAAAAATTGCCCATTCGCTGGGCCACCAAAATTGTTGCCTATCAGCCGGTTCATCATAATCAGTAGGACAAGATTTATTTAATCGTCCACCTCAAACAATTTAGGACAGCCGAGCTCAACCGGTAGGAATGGATCAAATTTCACTTCCCTTCTGTGCATTTTCCTCCTTGGACGTTCTTCATGGGAGCTTCTGTACACCTGCAGAATAAACTTGATTGTTGTGTACTTATCCTTGCCATATGTGGCCTTCACAACTAATATGCATGTTGAACCAATATCTTCTTGTACAGGGGACATAGAGACATCATCATCTCCCACATCTTTCTTAGAACAGTTCTCATCTAAGGAGGATTCCCAAAACTGTACATCAGCCTTGGGCATTGAGTTATGGCTTGCCTCAGTGTCCAGGGGGAAACTATGAGGGATTGTCATTCGAGCAGACAGAGAAGCAAAATATGATGGGGAGCTTTCTTCTCCCTTATTTATTACTAGGCAGGGGACCAAATCAAGTTGGAAAAATTGAAGATCATCACAGCCACGTGAAGATGAGCTAACTTCGGGCTCAGACTCGTGGAGGGAGGTAGGATCTGCTGCCAGCTCCTTCTGCTGATAAGCTTGTTGTTTTGCAGGTACAACAAACTGATAAGCAGTGCCCTTGGGTACTGCTTCTTCGTATGCAGCTCTGGTTAGGAAAGGGGCACTGCCCTTATCTTCCAAACCATGGACCTTCTCCTCTTCTTCGTATTGGTCTTCTTCCATGACTATATTCTGAAAAAGGGTCTTTACCCTTTTGTCTTTATTTGTATCTTTGCTTCTTTGCAGAATCTGGAACTGCTCCTGTGCTGAATGCTGCTCAACTCTTAATCTAGAAACTTCAGAGGCCAATAGCTCTAACATCCTAGCCATTTCATCGATCTGATGATCTAAGGATGATAATAGCCCATCCCTCTGCGAGTTCCCAGACTCAGTATAATCATAGAGCAGAACTTCATTATCGCCCAATGCTTTAAAAACACATCATCTAGGGCCTCAATGTCTACAATGGACCTAGGGGGTAGTTGATTGAACCATTTTTTAGCTTCCCCCCTTAGGTTTTGAACAAAAACCCTCATCCATACATCCTCTTCATAGATGTCAAGGTTATCAGCATAACAATAAAAAGATTCAAGGTGCTCTTCAGTTGATACTCCTTCTACACCAGTAAACTTTGGCATGAATTCTCGATAATCTCCTACAGGCATGGCATTTAATGGGAAAGGCAAGACCAGGGGTCCATACCTAGCAGCAATTATTCTTTCTATCTTTGTCAGGGCTTGCTGGCTAGCCATGACTGAGGTAAGGTAAAAGGATATTGGTAAATTGAGTGATATGAATCAATGAAAAGGATAGCAGAGATAGAGGAATATGATGGACAACATGGAAAGCTTCTTTCAACTGAGGTCCGAAAGGGAAATGAATGGAGAAGGAGCTGAATGAATCTCTGAAGGAAAAATTTCACTAAGAGAGATACATGGGACTTTTTTGGCTTACCTGATCCCGGTGCTCCTTACTGCGATGTTTTCTTCTGCTGAAAAGCTTCTCAGGATCATCCAATGGTTCAGCTGGAGATTTCTGAAGATATCTACGAACATGCCTCACCAACTGCACCAGAACTGCAATGTGGAGCTGCCAAAGGATGGTCTTCCTCCAATGGAGCCGCCAGATAGATGATTACAACCAAAAATGTGCCCAAACTTTGTCTCTCATCAAAATCTAGAACTGTGTTGTCTCCCAGGGAAGCTGAGCTTCAATCTCGATCCCCGACAATGGTGCCAATGAATGTTATCACCCCAAGAAACTCACCTAGGTTATATATTAGTGATGCTTGAGAACATTACAAACTCAACAAAATGTTGGATAAATGGTGGATGAATGAAAGAAATGTTGCATACTCAAGCCAGATAACCATTCCTACTATGATTGACCCTAGACATGGGTGAACACCCCCAGACTACAAGGCTTTTAACCACCAATTACTCAAAGTTAAAGAAAAAGGTGATCATGGAGAAGACTGACCACACCAACAGATACACAGGACCCTGTGATGGTCGTCTGAAACTAGTTTAAAGGTTTGTAAATCTATTATTTAATACACGGACAGGATGACAGCTCTCTATGCATTGAAACAACAGAAACCTGCAAGCAAATTAAATGAAACAGCTAAATTCTAACATAGAGGTGGGATGACAGCCCCTCAACTGCTAAAAATCAACAGCGCATCAACAATTGCAAAACAGGCACAGCCTGGAACAAGAAGAAGAAGTGGAAAGTGAGCAAATAACAGCAAAAGAAGCTTGTATTAGTTGGAAATGAAGACCAGACACTGCAGGTTACATAATAGTTATAGTCTCCAGAAGTTGAACCTTACAACATACTAACTCTCATCTAACACTCATCAATCTGATTACACTGTTCTTTTCAGTATATATAGAGTATGTTTACAAAAATCTCTGCTAGGGTATGCGTGGAGGTGTCTTAATTGACCACCAACCACATTTACAATCAGATATGGGTCTCTGCTGATTTTCTCAAAGCTTTAATGGGAAAATCGGCCTTTTTAGATTATCTGATGTCCTTTCCTGGCAGCTGAAGTAAATTATGGATAACACTCCATGCCTGATAAACGCTTCTCACTACTCAAGGTCGTCCTCTTTGTCCTTCAGCCCTTATGTTAATTTATTGCAGTTGGTGAAGCTTTTTTAATTGTGCAAGGAGAAGGTAGATCAACCTCTTCATTCTTCAGGCGAATAACACAGGCTACGGGCGGGAACAGAATGGCGAAAATGGGCTTAGATCAGAGGAATAAATCTCAACCATTAGATCGAGGGAACGAATGACTAAGATTGCACGGAGGAAGCCATCAGGAGACATATACGTAGGTATAATGAGGACCGTCGGATGGAATGAACGGACGGTGGAAATTGGTTTGAGGGAGAGGCGATGTGCGATTTCGATCAAATCGCATCGCATTATCACATCATAGGAAAACAAAAGGTAGAGACTTAACATACATGGCTGCGATATGCGATAGCGATCACATCGCAACGCAACATCGCATCACATATCTCAACGCGGAAGATGAGGGCGGAGATTTACCACACATGCGATTTGCCATAGTGATCGCATCGCAAGATCGTAGTGGCAGGAGACAAGGAGTGAAAGGAAGCTAGCGGGGATGGATGCAATATGCGATATGATTGCATCGCAAAGAGGAAAAAAAAGGGTAGAGGGGTTAAAGGGAGTGTAAGGGGAATGAAGGAAAAAGGGGAAAGAAGGAAAGAGAAGAAGATTTCTCCAAGCACCCCTTCAGCACAAACCAACCATCAGACCTGAATCTGACCTTTAAGCATTGAAGTTTATAGCAGAGCTAACAGTACACTCTGTCTTGAATAGTTATTAATTTTAATGTTTTCTTCTGATATCCAGAGTAGGGAATCCTTCATTTCTCCCTAGTTTTGATTGACCTCTATCAGTTCCCTCATTATCCGGTTTGAGGAATCCTTGACTGCTCCTTGACCCCAATTGAAAACCACTTCACCATCTAGCCTAAAAGATCTAAATTTACTCAGCTACCTTGCCCTGTAAACACTATCTTTAGAACTTGATTCAGTCTTGTTTTCTTGACACTTGACCCCATAGCCCAATGGTAAAAGACATCCCTCTATCCATCTAAGTTAGTGATTCCACCACCAAATCAAAATCAAAACTTAATCAAGCTTATAACAACTAGGCTAAAATCAATCAACTCAACAAAGTTAAATCATAAAGAGATATCCCTCTCGGAGCGATAGGAAGGCTATATCCTGATCTCACAAGTAGGTTTGTGGTTACCTCTAATATTTCTTTTGACACAAGATAACAACCCTAGGGAATTTTTTAAAGTGATAACACATCCAAAAACCTAGCCCTAGGAGATAAAACGCTAAATTATGGGCCCCACTGGGCCAAATTGATACATCAACTTCCTAGGGTCGAAACGCCAAATTATGGGCCCCGTTGTGGTAAATTCGTACATCAACTTTCTGGGGTCATGACTTTGGAATACGTTCTCCATTTGATGCACACAATACCTCATTAGAAAGATATATCTGAGGACCACAACTAATAACAATGAATATTGTGTTAAAATATCATATTTTCCATCGGTAATTTTACAAAAAAACATTGTTTAGGGCCTCAAAATGGCTCTGGAAGTTTAGGGCCCAAAAAAATACCAAAAATACTAAACTATGCTACAATTAAGCGAACTGAAAAAAAAATGGAAGAAAAAATGGTGGGGTTCCAAGTGGAATAAGCAGGTGGCCACCAATACCACCTAGATCATTCCTCCCCCCTTAGGAAGCAATCTTTCCCATTGCATTGAGTTCCTCCATGAGATGAGGAAACTTCTGCTGAACTTGGTCCCTGGTGAGCCACTTTCCATGGTGAAGGAGTTGGCTTGCTTTGACAACTCGATATAGTTGGATACTTTGTTGTAGGGTGTTCTTGATCTATGTGTCCATGATCCGATTAGTTGTGGAATGTTTCATGTAGTCTAGATTTAACTCTGTAGGTGTGAGTTGTTCTGCAATTTCAAAAACACAGACCACTCGGATATGGTCCTTACACCATTACCAAGGTTGCAGTAAGGCATTCCTTCTGCAAATGCAACTAGACTTTGTAGCCCACCTTAAAATTGTGTGGAACTCGATGTTGATAATGTCGTTGCATGTACCTGGCATTTCATTTCTCAAGAATGTCATGGAACTGTTGGCTGATGTGTTGGATGCATTCAATAAATCTGGTCGCTTTATCAACCTCAGATAGTACATGTGTGGATTCGGTTTCCGTAGTCTCATGAGGCATGGTAACATCAATCCGACACAATGGTTGAAATCTGAGACCCACTTGAAAGGGACTGCGACCAGTTGAGCTATGGACAGATCTATTATAATTGTGTTGAACATATGGAATACTCTCATCCTAGGCTCAAGGATGCTTTAAGTTGTACATGCGGAGTATGTGCACTATCATCCTATTGACGACATTTGTCTAACCATCAGCTTGAGAATGGAAGGCAATCGATTTTGTGAGCTTGGTGTCCAATCGTGTCTAGAGGCTTGACCAAAATTTTCTCAGGAGCCTGTTATCGTGATCTAATATAATGGTCTCAGGATCCCAAAATGTACCCATACTCATTCAAAGAAGAGTTTGGCAGTGTCCTTTACTGTGATACTCTTCTTGTAGGCCACTAACATAGCCATCTTAGAAAATCTGTCCATGATCACAGATACACAGTCGTTACCATGCTTGGTAGAAGGGAGGCCCGACATATAGTCCATGGAGATTGATTCCCATGGTTGGCTGGGAGTAGGAAAAGGATTGTACAATCCTTGCTTCTTGATGGTTGGCTTGGTGATGGTGTAGGCAGTGCAGGATCTAATATATTTCCCAACATCTAGTCGGAGTTTGGGCCAATAAAAGTACTTTTGTAATACAACATTAGTTTTTTTCACACCAAAGTGTCCTACTACCCGACTGTAGTACACATCCCAGATCATCTTGGCACACTCACTTGAAGGAACACAAATGTGGGCCAGGCAACATAATAATGCATCCTGGAGGTGGAAATTAGGAACTTTCTTTCCATCTACTAACATCTGGTATGTTGAGGAAAACTTGGGATCATTTGTGTATAGTTGCGTCCATGCAGAGGTCTCGTGACTACAAGAGTTGAGAACAATAATTAGTGTTGCAACTTGGGGCCAATTGATGTAGTCTGCAACATGATTGGTACCTCCCTTTTTGTATTTAATGTTCAAGTGGAATTGTTGAAGATATGTAGACCATTTTTTATGGTGATCGTTCTATAGCTTCCCTTGTGTTTTTATAAACTGAAGAGGTCGATGGTCGATGTGGATGACTGTCTCCTTCCCCATAATGTAGTGCTTACACTGTCAACAAGCTTGCATGATGGAAAACATCTCTTTATCATAGGTGGGGTACTTCTGAATTGTATCAGAAAGTGTCTCACAATGATAGGCCATTGGATGCCCATGTTGGGTGAGGACTGCACCAATAACATAGTCTGAGGCGTTTGTCTTGATTTCGAATGGTTGTTGCAGTTCTGGCAGTGTGAGTACTGGGGTAGAGTAGAGGCGATGCTTCAAGTCAACGAACACCTTATGTTGGGGCTCAGACCAAGATAAATTTTCTTTAGCCCCGCCCTTAGTAATATGACTCAACAGCCAAGTAATATGGGAGAATCCCAAGACAAACCTCTGATAAAAATTTGCAAGGCCCAAAAATCTACGAAGCTCCATCAGAGTGGTCAGGGCTAACCAATCCCGAATGACTTGGATCTTGGTTGGGTCCACATGCATGCCATGTTCATCTATGATGTAACCCAAGTATTGGACTTGGCTCATGCCAAAGTTGCATTTCTCCAAGTTGGCACACAGTTTGTGCTACTGAAGGGTTTGAAGGACCTATCAAATGTGTTGCAAGTGTTCTTCCCACCTCTTGCTAAAGATGAGGATGTCGTCCAGATAAACCACCATGAATTAGTTGGTGAAGGGCCGCAAGATGTCATCCATTAGCCTCATAAAAGTGGCAGGGGCATTTGTCAACTCGAAGGGAATAACAAACCATTCAAAAAGGCCTTCCTTGGATTTAAAGGTAGTCTTCCATACATCTGTCGGCTCGATTGGAACCTAGTGATAACAAGACTTCAAATCAATCCTAGTGAAATACTTGGCCCCCTTGAGTTAGTCAAGCAAGTCATCAATCTGTGGGATGGGATACCTGTTTGTGACACTGATTTTGTCTAGTGCCCTATAATGAATGCAGAGCCTTCAAGTCCCATCCTTCTTCTCTACAAGTACAATTGGGCTCCCACAATGTGAGGAACTTGGTCGGATGTGCCCTTTTTGCAACAACTCCTAGATTCTCCACTTGACCTTTTCGTTTTATAGAAGCAATATATCATCCCATTGGGTAGTAGTGCTCGTGAGTCTAATCGATTGGGTGTTTGACCTAACAATGCAAGGGTACCCCTATGGGTGAGGAGAAGATGTCCCTGTATTCTTCCACAACTGCATCAACCTGCCTCTGTTGCTTAGAGGAACCCCTACCGGGGGCCATGGATGTGGCTACAAACATCCCCTTACTTTGAGAATGAATTAGAAAGAAAACTCATATTCGTCGTCATTGATTTTCCAAAAACGCGTCGTTTAGGGCTCAAAACAGCTCTGGAAGTTTAGGACCTGAAAAACTGCCAAAAATAGTGACTTTTGCTATAATTAAGGAAACTAAAAAAATTTGGAAGAAACAATGGTGGGGGTCCAAGTGGAATAGGTGGGTGGCCACCAATATCCACCTGGATCAACTGATGCACTAGAGATTGAAGATAATTTGTCTATTGCAGGAAAAATCAAGCCAAAGAAACAAGTGCAGGACAAAGGTAACGGAAAAGAAGAGGAAGCAAAGGTTGCCAGTCAACCAAAAGACTCTCATGAGAAAAATCTTGATGAAATGACTAAGTTCATTGAAAATCTATCTAAGAACATGGTGAAAATGGAATTGGAGAGCAAAAATGCACCAAGACAGTTTCAGCAAGCTCAAAATAGAAATTTCAATCCTCAATTTAGGAGGCAGCCACTACACATTATGTAGAGAGAAAGAAAGGATCAGGATAAAATACAACCATCTATGTACATTGAGGATGGAATAGAGGAAGCAGTGGAGGAATGTCTTAAGGAACAGGATAATCAAATTTTTACATTATGTGATGAAGTAGAAGAAGAGCTTATAAAAGATGATTTTAACTCAGATTTTTAGGTCTCTCCAGAAGAAATCGAAGGATATTATAATAAATTTTCAGATTTTATGAAAGAAGATTTGTATAAAAAATATGATCTTCGATCTAGAAAAATATCAAGACTCCCAGACGATGCAGAATAGAAAATGAGAATACAACACAAGAACAGTCTCTAGGACATGTTGATAAAGGAAATCGGTAAGTTGAGCCAGTCCTAAAGGTTATACTTCAGCAAGGGGAAAGTTCTAATTGTAAAAAAAATTCAAGTATGTTACATAAGCCTCTTCAACCACTTGTTGTCAGTTTAGAGAAGATTTCCAGTCATAACTTAAATGAGGAGGAGCAAATAAGAACAAAAAAAGTAAGTCATTATTTTGATTTAATCAAAGAATTAGAGAATCTTAAGGTTCCAATGCCTTTAACAGAGTTGGTAAAGACACCTAGATATAAGAAGAAAGTTTCTTATTCTATAAATCTTTCTCAAGATAATCGTTCAATAGATGCAGTTAATTTGCAGGAAGAGAGATCAGTAGTGATGTTTGGTCCTCATTAGAAGAACAAGATACCTCTACACCTCCTTTTTATATTTCTTTGCTTATGCATACCTTCATATTGCATAATTGTATCTTAGATTCTAGATAATCTCATAATTTGATGCCACTATCAGTTATGAAGTAGTTGAATTTGCAGATTACAAATCCCTACAAAGTCCCATATTCTTTCAATTCAAGGAAGGTAAAATGCATGGGATTGATTAAAGATTTGGTGGTATCATTAGCTCAGATTCCTGCTAGGAGTATTGTAATGGACATGGTTGTTGCAAATGTACTAGTCTGTTTCAAAATGTTTCTCTCAAGATCTCGGGGAGCCAAACTGGGCGGAGTCCTTAAACTGGATTTCACTTATTCTATTATTCCATTTTTTAGATGAGAAGAAAGGAGATTATATAGAGAGACCAGGTTCATGAAAACTATCACCAAGGAGGGTTTAAGTAATTCTCTTGCTTATAGTCAAGAAAATGATTCCTTTTCCTATTTTATGTTGCAAGAGTCACCAGAAATTGCTGAAGATACAGAAGTTGAACTCCCTTCAGTAGTTAACAGTGTAGTCAATGGAGACTTGAAGTTATATTTTGATGGTGCCTATTCAAAAGAAGGGAAATGAGAAGGATTTATTCTACTTTCTCCTAAAGGTCATATGATTCCCTTCTCCTATAAATTATAATTTGACTCTACAAATAATGTCACTGAATATGAAGCTTTGATTCTTGGCTTACAAGCAACAAAGAATCTAGGAATTCACTATATTTCTATTTTTGGAGATTCAAAATTAATTTTTAACCAAATCAAGAATCAAAGTCAAACAAAACATCCAAGATTAAACATGTATAGAAATGAAGTTGGGATTTGATAGATAACTTCTTTTATGCTTTGAATATATAGTTTGTACCTAGGAAAGGTAACAGACTAGCTGATTCATTGGCAGTTGTGGCTAGTACTTTTAAACCTCCTTTGAATCCCAGACTCAAATATGAAGTAGAAATAAGAAGTAGACCTTCCATTCCCGATAATTTGAAGTATTTGTAGGTGTTTTAAGATGATGAACAAATCAAGATATTTCTAGAAACAATGGGTGAATTTTCAAATTTGGAAATTGATCAAGAGGATGAATCTGAAGAGTTACAAGAAGAGCTGTCAAATAGAAAATTTCCTTTGAAAGATTCTATTGGAAATCAAAAAATTGTATAGTTGAAGAATAATGTGATTCCTAAGGGTTTGGTACCCTTGGAGAGATTATTTAATGCAAATGATGTTGTTGTCCATGAAAATAAAATAGATTCAGAAGAAGACCTTGAAGATTGCAATCTTGGAACAGAGCAGCAACCCGAGATGGTGAGGTTGTCAAAGGATGTTCCAAAGGACTTAAAACAAAGGTATGTAGAGATTTTCAATAAATATATTGATATATTTGCATGGTTTTATGAGGATTTGAAGACATATGATACTAGCATCATTCAACATAAAATTCCTTTGAAGTCATGGATTAAACCATATAAGTAAAAATTAAGACAGATAAGTCCTTTATTGTTTCCATCAATTGAGAAGGAAGTCAAAAAGTTGTTACATGTTATAAGAATTGTTCCTCTGAGATATTCTGAGTGGGTGGCTAATTTAGTGCCTGTGAGCAAGAAGAATGGAGAGATTATATTATGTATTGATTTCCGAAATTTAAACAAGGCATCATTGAAGGACAATTATCCACTTCCTAAAATGGATCATGTCTTATAAAAAGTAACGGGGTCTTCAAGATTGTAAATGATTGATGAATTCTCTAGTTATAATGAGATTTCTGTGCAGCCAGAAGATCAAAAGAAAAGAATGTTTACTACTCCATGGGGAACTTTTATATTTGCTAAAATTCCTTTTGGATTAATGAATGATGGGGCTACTTTCCATAGGGCTATGGATATAGCCTTTGTAGGTGAAAACGCGAAATTTGTGGCAATTTATTTGGATGACATTGCGGTTTTCTCTAAGTTAGATGAGGAACACTTAAAGCATTTACAACAGGATTTTGAAAAATGCCGAAGGTATGGTTTATCCTTGAACCCGAAGAAATCTCATTTTGCTTTGAAAGAAGGTAAATTATTGGGCCATATTGTTTCTAAAGAAGGGGTTAGGATAGATCCAAAAGGGTTTGAAGCAATAAAAAATATACCCTTTCCAAGGAGTAAAAAGGAGATTCAAAGTTTTTTGGGAATAATAAATTTTTAAGAAGATTTATCGTGAATTATGCAAAAAAATGATAAGGAAATTACTAATATGTTGAAAAAGGATGCAGAAGTAAGGTGAACTACAACAACTAGGGAATATTTTTCCAAAATCAAAGAAGCTTTTCAGGAGGCACCTATGTTGGTAAGTCCTTAATATCAAAATCCTTTTCAAATTATATTCTCTTTTTCTTCCACTTTTACTCTGGAAACAATGCTTCTACAGAGAAATTAGGAGAACAAAGAGCAACCTGTAGCACTTTTCAGCAGAGTGTTAAGGGATGCAGAACAAAAATATAATATTCTGGAGAAGCTGGTTTAAGATTTATTAAAATAACTAAAAGAATTTAGATTTTATATTCTGCAATCTCAAATTATTGCTTATGTTCCTAATTTTTTTGTTAAGGAGGTGTTGACTCAGAGTGACAGTGATGGAAAAAGAGGAAAATGGATTGCAAAAATCCAGGAATATGATATGGATATTAAACCAATGAAGTTGGTGAAAGGACAATGTTTAGCAAAAATTTTAACATGGGCTAATCATCAAGCCATGGGAATAAATTTGTCAACTAAAGATAGTGAATCCAAATCAGAAGTAGAACAGGGTACGAGTAAAGAACCTAATAAAAAAATTAAGTTTAAATATCTTCGTTCTCAGGCGTATAAAGGTATTGTTCATTATCTTTGTTTCCTCAATTGTCCTTCTTCTTTAGACAGAACAAAATACAAATATCTCTGAGTTAAGGCTAAAAAATATGTAATAATAGCTAGGAATTTATATTGGAGAGATCTAGCTGGCGTTTTGTTGATCTATTTAACTGAAGGGGAGACTATAAAAATTGTAAATGAATACCATGGATGCCTCTATGGATGTCACTACAGTTGGAAAGTCACGACCCATAAAATATTGAAGGTTGGTTTCTTTTGGCCCTCTCTATTTTCTGATATCTATAGATTTGTAAGAAGTTGTGAGAAATTCCATATATTTGCTAATAAGAAAAAGTTTGCTCCATTACCCTTGATCCCTATATTTGTAGAAAGACCCTTTCGATAGTTAGGTTTGGATTTTATAGGAGAGATAAATACACCTTCTAGTGGATAGCATAGATGGATTTTAACAGGGACTGATTATTTTACTAAATGGGTAGAAGTTGTTACAACAAGGAGAGCTAATGATACAATAGTAATAAAATTCTTAGAAGAAAATATTTTTAGTAGGTTTGGTTGTCCTAAGAAGCTGGTAACAGATAATGCACAGGTTTTTGTATATGAAAAGTTGATTGATTTTTGCTAGAGATATATTGTGGTATTGGCTCATTCTACCACCTATCAACCACAGGGAAATGGGCTAGTAGAACCTTCCAACAAGGACATGATGAAGATCCTTAAAAGGACTATTGCAGAAAATCAGAAAAACTGGGATTCAAAATTGAAATTTGCCTTATGGGAAAATAGGGTTACTACTAGAAGGTGTTCTGGGAAGTCACCTTTTGAGATAGTATATGGAACAACTGCTTTATTTCCTAGCCAATTAGTAAAACCTGTTGTGGCACTTATTTAAGATATTTAGCAAGAACCAAATGCACTCACAAGGAGAATGAATCACTTGGTGGAATTGAATGAAAATAGAGAAATGGTAATGTAAAATCTACTCAATTACCAGGAGAAAATGAAATTAGTATTTGATAGGGAAGCTAGAGATATTATTTTTCAGCCTGGAGACTTAGTTCTACATTGGGATGTAAGAAGTGAAGAGAAATGCAAGCATGGTAAATTCGATCCTCTTTGGTATGGTCCTTTCAAGATTGCAAAAGTCAGATAAAATAACACCTTCATATAGGAAAACCTGGATGGTGACCTTATACAACTACGAGCCAATGGGCAGTATTTGAAGCATTACTTCCAACATTGACTTCATTTCTTTCCTTTATTGTATATATCAATGTAACCATTGTGAATATTCGGTGATCCCTTCATTGCAATGTTTCAAGCTATAATTTGACTCCATGCCCAAGGTGAAGGAACTAATCTGCAGTTCTTAATGTTTTCACTTAAAACGCTATCCCCAGGTGGAGCCAAATGTTGTAGCTCATTTTACTTTCATATGTATGTAGAGATGTATGAAAATATATCAGTGTTTAAATCAAATATATTTATATATCTATATATAATAGTAAAAGAAGAGAAATTAAGACAACTGTTTTATACTTTTATTGATTAACTTTAATCAACTGTTGTGCAAGTATTAAAGAAACTAGGCGGGGCCCAAATCCAATGTCACCGCGTTGGAGTTTAAAGGTCACGAAAATTCAAAGTTGCGATGAAATAAAAGAGTAGGGCCGTAAGGATGGAGCAAACCCGACGGAATTACATGCCCGACAATTAGCTCTCCTCATCCCCCCATAAGACTTTTTAATGCAAATGTTGATCGGTAGATCTACGGCGGAGGATGGTTACAAGGGGACTCCATCAGGTTTCTCTCGTACTATAGTCTTCCCCTATATGACGTTAGAAAGGGGAATGCGCTCCATCGGCAAGCGAGAGAGATGTGTCTATTAATATTTTCCACTCCACTATCATTATTCCACCTTTACCACCTCATCCTCCACATCATCTACCCTATCATGCATCATTTCGCTAGCTCATTTTCCTTGGTTTTGTCAAAATTAAAATTAATCTCATTTACCTACCCGTTACTCTGTTTCCCATAAAATCTTGTTTTTATGCATTTCCCTCACTGTTATTTCCGTTACCACTATAAAAAAATGAATTGTACCAGTTAAAAGTCAGTTTTCATCGCCAGCTATTATTCTATCATCTCCAGAGAGCCTTAGCATTCAGAATTTGGAGAAAATTTTGAAGAAAGCCACCATTACAAGTTTTACCTTTCATATTCCCTTGATGGACACAGAAAGGGATGTTTTCGACCCAGTTTGGTCACTTAGTTATATATAAATCTATCACCATTTTTTTCTCAAACAATTTGAATCCCTTATGTATGATGGTGTTCTTAGGTCTGGTGTCCTAGATGTCATAATTCCAAAAACCTATAATTTCCCTGAATTTATATATTGGCTTATCTCTTCCCTTTACCCACATAAATGTTTTGTGATGAATAAATTATGGGAAAATGTCTTTCAAGTGTCAACTTTGTTAATTCAGCAAGCCCTATGTTTCCCAATTGAAAATTCTCACACTACATTCTCAGAAGAATCTTCACTTTCCACATTTCAAGACTTGTATTCTCGTAAATATGCTCAGCTCAATTTCTTTTTAATTCCTGCTGGAAAAAATTTGCCTATGGAATCTCCTCAATTTCCTCTAGATACTTTTGTTGAAGAAGTCAAACCTGTGCTGTAAATTATGGCAAAAATCTTAGGAAAAGAAGACACCAACACTATGGATCAGGCCATCTTAGGAATGTTCAGTCTAATGATGAAGACAGAAATAGTTTTTGATATACCTTCTTTCTGGGAAAAATGATAAATTCTCAATTATCAGATCTTCCTCTCACTCGTTGTTTTAGATTTCCATCTCTTGTCACATATCTCTTTTTATATATTCGTGTGGAAAGGTTCATGCACTTAGGGCTAAATATCATGGACCCTAATAAGCTGACAAAAGTTGAGTCTCCATGATCAAACAGATGCACTCCCAGATTCAAGAAAGAAACAAAAATGTCAAAGAAAATATGGATTCATAGGTGGAAGCACAATTTTTTTCTGACTATCAAACCAGATTGCTTTTAGCTATGGATTTGGAAAGAAACCAACTTAAGTTAGCTTTCTTTCACCCTTCTACTTTAAGTGTATCTTGTTTTTCTGGTTTCAAGACTGTTAATTTGATAGTGGATACTAGAGAAATTCCTTTGCCTGGTAAAATTAATCTATGTGGTCAAACTGGGGAATTAATTTACAGTGAGTTGAAGAAAACCTCCTTGGTTGTCAATAGAGAAGAAACTTTATTGGAAAATGTGGTGAGCCAATTAAAGTTGGAAGAGGATAATTCAAGAGCCTTAGTCACTCAAAATGAATAATTGAAGAAGATAATCATTAAAATTGGGGTGAATCCAGAGGATAAAAGTGTTGTTCAGAAGTTGTTGTAGGGAGTAGAAACAGAGGTTCGGGTATGAGAAAGAAATTGATGATGCCTGCAATAGAACACGTAATGGCACCAGAAGTAACACGGGTAGAAAAGGAGAAAGAATATTTGACTGAGGAGTTGGTTAAAAGAAATGATGACATTGCTAAGGTGAAAGAAATACACATTGTTCTGCAACAAAATATTGACTCACATGTTTGCACTATTGTAATACCAGCTGATTCAGAACACCCAACTGATAAACTGACCAGGGTCATGACTGAAATGAATATTTCTGAGAATGAAATGAAAACAACATAGAGACACTATGAAACTGCATTAAAAATCATAAAAGCTAATGAAAGGTAAATAGCCATGGCTAAGGAGACGGCAAAAAAATACATAGATGATTTTGAAGTTGCTTTTAAGGAGATCAAAGAATTGAAAGAGAAGGCGAAGGGAAACATTTCCCTTATTCAAGCTAGGGAGATCCTATGGGATGGAATCATTCATATTGTTAGAGATATATAGGAATCATTGTCCATAGTGGAAGAAGAAAAGATCATCATCAGGGATCTAGAAAATCTGATTGTTGCAAATAAACAAAATTCACAACAAAGAGCTCATTTTGCAAAGAAAATGATATATTTCCTTAATTCATGATCTTCTCAGCAGTTAATGGAATTAGGAGTTCAAGATAGATCTGAATATGTATTAGAGATAAACAAAATGATTATGAAGAAGCTCTACAGGAAAACAATAGAGACAAAATTAACAGAGGTCAAGGAAACTCTAATGAAATTCAACACTGATTTTGATAAGATAACAAGAGCAACTTTGCCTTCATATTGGGACTAACAATGTAATTTACTACCTTGAGAAACTTATGAGACTCTTCTGGTGGAGGCAAAACCAATAATTGGAGCAACTCATGAAAGAACAATAGTGCTGAAAGGAATAACTATTGTAAACTATTTGCATGGGGATTTTCAATTATCACGGTTGATGAGAACTATTTTTGTGGACAAGCCAACATATAGCAGAATTACAAATTTCAGGATGGAACATTCAAAGGTTGAAAAAACTCCCAGTCCTAATACAACCATATGGAGAAAGTGAAAGGAATGAATGTCACCATCAGCAACTACTACAGAAGTAGTACCTTCATCTGCAGCCCAATCTCAAATCACCAAATAGAACAACACCACTTCTCATACAAGATCATGTCATACATTTTTCGATCATATTAATATTTTATTTTTCCACTATTGTAATATTTTCGAAAGAATTATTTTAGAGTTCAAAATAACTATTATAGAGTTTCAAAGAACTATTAGTTTTGAAGTAGTTAGGAAGTTATGAAATTTTGGGTAATTGATAATTTTATAACTATGTTTTGAGATTTTGTATAAATCTTTTCTAGAAAGAGAAATGTGGGTTCTGAGTTCTGGACCTCAAAAGCAAAAAACACTTGTATCTTTTCATATTTATATGGAATGTAATGAAGAATTTTTAGTGATTCCAGACACCTGTTGAGTACAAATGTATTTTCTCATTGTTTCATTTAATGTTTTCTTCATGATAAAGAGTAATGAAGCGGTTGGTCTTTAATATTACAATTCTGAAAACCAATTCTATGTAATTCAAAGTTATAATTCCTTAATGATGCGCTCATCTTTCCTATTCTATTAATTATAATTTCTTCTAAATTTGACAACACAGATACTGCATTAAGGAACGTATGTTGGAGACTTTCCACTAACTTTCTTCTTTCATTTAAGTTTTAACCAACATCAAAAGGCCACTTCAGATAAAGTGTTTCTTTCCATTAAAGATTAAGAAGCATTGCCTTTAAAAATAATCTCTGAGGTTTGAACAATGGGACAACCAATCCATATTTTCATTATTTTGAATAAATGTCTTGGGCACTGACCTCTCCTTAGTCGGAGGTTGTCTTTCAAGGTAAAACATCTCCAATCTAAGGGATTAGTTTCATCCTAACATGGGAAGGTTCCTCACCTTGAAAAACTACTAATGGAATAGTAGATTCAACAATCCATACGTATCCAACTAGTTTCATCAGTCCCGATATAAGCCACTCTTAGTCACATGAGGAGAGCCTTTCTAAAAAGATAGGAAGGTTCTTCAACTAGAAAAACTATTGATAGGATAGTAGATTCATCAGTCCATAACTTTCAAGTGGTTTCCTAAAGCAATCTACACTTTATGGATTCTTCAGTCCTTAGGTAAACCATCACTCAGTCCCAAGAAAAGCCACTCTTAGTCACATGAGGAGAGCCTTTATGCTAATATGGGAAGGTTCTTCAACTAGAAAAACTATTGATAGGATGGTAGATTCATCAATCCATAACTTCCCAGTGGATTCCTAAATCAAACCGCACTTTATGGATTCTTCAATCCTTAGGCAAACCATCATCAGTCACGGGAGGAGGAGAGCTCAATATGGGAAGGTTCTTCAAGTGGAAAAAGTATTATGGAAGCATAGATATCATCCTTGTTTGAGACTTTCCACTATATTTCTTCTTTCATTTAATTTGTGACCAACATCAGAAGACCACTTCAGACAAAGTGTTTCTTTCCATTAAAGTTTAAGAAGCATTGCCTTTAAAAATAATCTTTGTGGTTTAAACAACGGGACAACCAATCCATATTTTCATTATTTCGAATCAATGTCTTGGGCAGTGACCTCTCCTCAGTCAGAGGTTGTCTTCCAAGGTAAAAAATCTCCAATATAAGGGATTAGTTTCATCCTAACATGGGAAGGTTCCTCAACTGGACAAACTACTAATGGAATAGTAGATTCATCAGTCCATAAGTATCCCACTGGTTTCATCAGTCCCAAGACAAGCCACCCTTAGTCACATGAGGAGAGCCTTTCCGCAAATATGGGAAGTTTCTTCAACTAGAAAACTATTGATAGGATAGTAGATTCATTTGTCCATAAATTCCCAGTGGTTTCCCAAGGCAAGCCACACTTTATGGATTCTTCAGTCCTTATGCAAACTATCACTCAATCCCCAGACAAGCCACTCTTAGTCACATGAGGCGAGCCTTTATGCAAATATGGGAAGGTTCTTCAACTAGATAAACTATTGATAAGATAGTAGATTCATTAGTCCATAACTTCCCAATGGTTTCCTAATGCAAGCCACACTTTATGGATTCTTCAGTCCTTTGGAAAATGATCACTCCATCACGGGAGAAGGAGAGATCAATATGGGAAGGTTCTTCAGGTGGAAAAAGTATTATGGAAGCATATATATCATCCTTGTTACATAGTTATTTAGAGAAGTAAGCACCAGTGTTCCCAACCCAGGGACACAATTATTGTTTCCTTAGCCTCCAAGTACCTGAATATATTTTTCCCCTATCTAGTAGTTTCCTCAATCCACAAGCTTCCCAGTGGGTTCTTTAGTCCCTGGTCAAACCACTCTAGGTGACATCATTATTTACTGACAAGCCACTACTCTCTATCCTTAGCCAATAAATTCTCTTGGGATTCTTCAGCTGGTCTATTACTAAGCGACTCCCTTTGTCCCAATATTCTTTATTTGTTTTCCTTCCTCTTCATGAATAATTCTTGTTCCTTTCCCCTGGCTAACTCTAATGCTTCTTCATCCATATAATCCTCTTACATGAAATCCCCTCGTTCTTTTCCTTCTCCTTATCAGTAAATCCCCTTACAGCCTCCATTGCCATTGTCACAAATGTATGTTAGTTGTTGAATCATTCACCCTGCACTCTTTGTCTTGTCTGTCAGTCTCTAGCTAGTGGTTCTTTTGTGTTTGTCTGGTTTTTGGGATGTCATTACAAGAAATCTCTACATTAATCCTCAACCTATCATCCTCTGCTCGCTTTGCCCTTGCTAACGTAGCCCACTCTTGTATTTAATTTTGTCCTATTTTCCTTGTGGGTTCACCTAAGGAGGTACGGTGGTTGTCCTCTTCTCTTCCAACCTAATTAAAACATGTCATCCTATTAAAGGAAAATACTTCAGCCTGCATGTTGAAATTAAATATTCCAGCTTCCTCAAGCAATCTTCCTTCTCCAAGTCGTGGAATATGTGTCCCAATTTCTCAACCATTTTAATTTTAGTAAAAATAATTAAAGTGTTTATGATAGGAGAATAAGCCATGGGTTGTCAAAAACCACACCCCTTTGGAGGAACACCATCCTTGGTGTTCTGATTCCTAAACACAAAAGAAAACATGCTTGATTACAACATAATCACAATGAGATTTATATTTACAGCGCATTTATATTAAGCTTTCACATACATATTTTTTTGCCTAGTAACTCAATGGATATAGAATCCATTAAATCAACCATCTTTCAATGTCTCTTTTTGAAATTTATAGTACTTTTTTTGGACACTCTAATATCTTCAAGTTTTTGTTTTTCATCTATTCAACGAGATTTATTCACCCAAGTTGGGTAGTTCCATACATTCCTACATCATTCCATATAATATTTCATGAGATTCATCATAAATAAATTTAAATAATTTAAATCTTAACTCTTTCTCTCCTTGTCTTTTAGGCCTAGCCCATTTGAATATCTTCTCATCCCCTAAGGTACTACATTCAGCATCGCTCCAATTTAACCACTTAGTGTGGTTTCCAACAATGAGTGCTTTCTTAGACCCAAGGAACAATACTTATTGTGGTTATCCCACTCCACATAATATTTAGTCAACACCATCTTCACATCTAGTCCCATGGATGGGTACTCAACCATTCACACACATGTTATTATCAAATCCCACTTATCATCTATTCTCAACAGATTCTCATTGTTACACAAAACTGTCTAGTGTAGGGATTCAGGTAGAGAAACTTCTCAAAGGTGCTTCCACCTGTGTTCTTAACCTTCCCCCTAGGTGACATCAGGTGCTATCAACCCACTATCCCTAGGGTACCTTAACCTCTCAGAAGTACTCAACTTGCATAGTCTCCACTCGGTTTATTAGCCTCGAGTGCACAACCAGTGCTCTATGATTCTCAATCAACAAGCCTTCTATGTTTCTCATCCTAATTGTCATCTGAGCATCTTTGCTCCACCAACTCTCTTTTGACATCGGCACAACACTTAGTGAAGTACATGCCCAATCCTATGGTCAAGGACTTCAGTTAGTAGTTCATATACCTACTGCCACAACCATCAAAATTTCCTTGTCATTAATTACACTACAACATGGGCACATAAAATTCATAATCACATGATAATTAAAATCATCAATTAGCTCAGTATTTCCCCTTCCCCATTGCTTCCTCACATAATTGGGAATATCATTAGACAACTTATTTATATTATCCCAATCAGGTAAGATAAAGGTTTATAGAAGCTCCTTTGTGACATTTTCATGGTTTCCATATCATGGTCCATTATCCCATGGATTAAACCAACTCACTTGGCTACTCCAAGTTCCTTGAAACTCATTAGGTAGCATTATCAGGTTACCCAAACATGCCAATTGTAATTCTTGTCACTTACATAGTCATACTTTTAAGGATAACTTGCTTATCCTACTACTATTATGGTTCTCTACTAAAATTGTGTCATACAAGGAAACATCAATGTTCCTTCACTGTATCCTAATACAAGAGTGCATCCGCACACACACACACACACAAATACCAGTCACACAATTTTAAAATTTAAAGAACTTCCTATATCATACAAGATATTTATAATATTGAGAACAACAATTCCCCATATATATCTATCTATCTATCTATCTATATATATATATATATATATATATATATATATATATATATATATATATATAATATATATATATATATATATATATATATATATATATATATATATATATATATCCAATTAGAAATAGATATACTATGTAATACAAGCAACACAGGGATTTTCCCAATCCCTCTTATGTTGAGAGCTTCACATGCACATTCATCACAAGTGTGCAAGAACATACCACTTAGCCAATAATGTTGTTGCACTATAACAATTATGCACCAAAATCATGGAAGAATTTCTACAAAAATAAGGAAATAACAAGCATCCATGGTCACAACAATAGACTATCCACACCTTCAAAATCCTATTAGAAAACACATGCAATACCCTTTCATTTTTCAATAAAATCAATCATACCATAACATCCTTGTAGTAAGAATACAACCCACAATCAAATTTTACAAGTAGTATACAATCATATTCCATTCTGTTGTTTCATCTAGAGCTAGAGCTCCACTCCATCTCAAATGATCCAAGCATTGCACCTACTACTCTATTAATTATGTAAGAGGGCACCAACTTATTCCAAAAGGTCTAGCAATGAACATTTTCTTTGATATCACTTTATAACATACTCCCTTACCAACCATAGCCCACATTACGGCTAATAGGAGGGAGTTAATATGATGACTCGATCTCCAAATTCCTATTATGGAAATGGGGTCTAAATTTTTCTATCTTTTTTTAAACTTCTCAAAATACAAAATAAGCAACACCATCGTGTCTTTCTCATCAATACCTTTCTAAAGATATAAATTTTACCCCAGTCTAACTTATGGATTGAAATATATGATTGATTAAACATTTACCTAGTGATCGTTTGTCATGTCACTTGGTTGTGCCACGTGGCACCCATGTGGATCCCACGTAGTTCCCATCTGGAAATCCATGATATGCCATGTATCACTCTTGGAAATTCCACATCATATGTCATCCCTGACTAGGTCATTCTTGAATGGGCCACGTCACCCCCTTGTGGCCCCCATTAGACCCCCACCCATGGGTTACAATTTACCATTCCCCATTATAATGCATTTTCCGCCTAGACCCTATTAACAACCCAAGAATTATGGGACATTAAAATTCACATTACTCAATGTAGGGATCTTCGTCTACCATAGACTATCAACGCAGACTCTTCACCCCCCTTCACACTTAACCCCTACGCTCTAGGTTTGGTGCCCAATAATCTAGCATTGTGACTGTTATCTCAAAATCAAGTCCTGCTAGGCTGCTGATCAGGCTGACTCTAAGTAACTATTTCAAACCTACTTTTGGCTGAGGCTTAGCCTCCTTAGCCTGAGAGGGCTCTCTCAAAGGGTTAATGATTTAGATTAAAGATATGAATAGATGGCTAACTCTATGGTTTGTAATTGTATATGTTTATAGATTGAAAGATGAAGGCTGGCTACCATTGGGCTATGGAGTCAAAGTATGTTTCCATACCACATCAAGATCAGCTTAACATGAATTCAGGGCATAGAGAGTTTTTATGCATCAACAAAACAAAGATACAATGCAAGGAAACACAGTTGATAAATACATGAAGGAAGTTAGAGCATGATTGATGAGTTCTAAGTAACATGTATTCATACCACTGCAAGTAAGTGAAAGAGGAAAGACATGAGACAATATGACATTAAAAACTCTCTTGGAATCCTGAATAGTGAAGCCAAAGCATTCTACCTAGCATGGAAGTCAAGGCATTATAGAGTTCAAGTGCAGAAATGAAAATACAAAACAATGAAACATAGTTAGTTTATCTATGAAGGAAGTCAGAGCATCATTGATGAGTTCTGAGCATCATAACTAAACACCACTGCAATGTAAGTATTGGAATATTCCATCATAACAATAACATACAAGAACTCTTCATGAATCTTGAGTTGTTTAAGTAGAAATCTGCATTAGGTTAAAAATATACATAGTTTGCACATAGAGCAGCAGCTGAGCCAAAAAGTCTCCAACCTCTTGCTAATTCGACCTCTTGCTCTATATAAAGCATTTAAAATTAGGATTCCATCATCCCTCATCAAGAGAATTCGAATTTTCCATCAGTGACACCTATTCTAACCATAAAACAAACCATTAATTAGAACTAGTTGTTAACTAGGAGTGCTAGTGACCTAATACAACTAGGAGTGTAACTCCTTATTATGATTACAACAAACTTATCTAAGAATTTAAAACATTATTTTACACCTAAAACTCGATGAGGTCGAATTTGATGAATCCTCCCACGTGGTCACCCAACTGCTGATGAGAAACCCTAGAAATTAGGGAACATGTTTCCCTGTTTTTAGGTTTAGATCCTTGAAAATTGGCACGTGGGACAGAGCCCTTATCTACTCATACATGACACATTTTACGAAACTGAAGGAGGTTTTTGTAGCCCATGTTTTCTGGAACATAAACCTCTCATGGTTTTTTAAAACCTTCCTCCAGCTCTCCAGAATCTGTCCTTGAAAAACACGTGTCAAACAGGAAAAATCCATTTTCTGAAATTAGGGTCTCAATGAAGGCTTAGTATCGCCAAACTGAAAACACGTATGGATAAAGTGAGATAGGTTATTGTATCTGGAGAGTGGATGAATATAAATCTCTTTCATAATTCCAAAATACCTTTTCATGTGACCAAGAACTGATCTTGAAAAAGACTGCTAAAACCAGAAGACCAAGCTTGACTTTCAGCAATTTCGTAGCGCAAGTTTAAGCATAAATTCCTCCCACCTCAGAATGAATTTGAAGAAAATTAAAGAGGTGTTTGTAGTTTGGTATGTTAGGAATAAAAGCCTCTTTCAGTTTTCAAAATTTAGTTCTCAGCTGCTCAAAACCCTTCTGGAAGTTGACTAGTAAACGCATAAAGCAGAGTTTTTTATGTTGAAACAGACTTTTTCAGGGATTTCGTAGCGTGCTACGAAAACACTGATTTCGTAGTGCAAAACATGATTTTTACACTGTCTGCACTATGAAAATGTGGATTCGTAGCTCGTTTGAAAATTTCTCCAAAATGATGTGAGATATGACTTCCAAACTCATGGTGAGGCTTCTAGGACATGGAATGAGGCTGTCAAACTTTATTTGGAAAAGAGATATGACCTTGAAAGACTTCTAACTTTATGACCTAACCCTTAAAGCATGAAATGACCTAGAGACCTTTTAACACCATGACTAAAAGAAGGGTTTGTAAATTAGAATGACACTAATTGTGATGAGATGACTCAAAACTTATAAGACTATGATTAAAAATAAGGCAACTTACCAAAGCTTAGAGACAAAGATTTTAGGGTGATAACAGTGACATTCTCGTTTACTTCTGGTTATTCCCTCCATCTATTTGCATCCATCCATTTCCCTTCACAACACTTGGCACATATGTGCACTACCCGATGGCTGGTGCTTAGAGACAATGATTTTAGGGTGATAACAGTGACATTCTCGTTTACTTCTGGTTATTCCCTCCATCTATTGGCATCCATCCATTTCCCTTCACAACACTTGGCACATATGTGCACTACCCGATGGCTGGTGCTTGAGACAAAAATTTTCCCGTAACCTATTGTACACTTTCCCTTGTAATAGCCTCTATTTGTTGGCCCACTTCGCTATCACTTTTAAAACGCCCTCCGACTTAACATCATGCTAACATCATAACCTTTGCATGGCCTCCTATCGAAGTTCCATGCGTCACTCAATTTACTCCCACTTAGCCCTACCAAAAGTTCAATTTTGAGTGTCATTTTCCATGCCATGAAGGCACCATGTCAACCCCCTCTTTCCACGTCACACACCATGAATCCTTTGCCCCACTAGCTTCTCGACCCCTTGTAACTTTGAATTTCTCCATTTTAATAAAATTTGTTGTTCTTAATGTTCGCACAATTTATTGGCCCTGTGGCCTAAGTGATGCCTCGACCATCAATCATCAGACCTACCATCCATCCTAGCCCCATCTCCCTAGGCCACATATGCACATTATTGAACCCTCTAGTGGCCTGGTACCCCAAGGCCTTAGGAAGATAACTCCTCCTATCACTTGACAATTCCAGGTCATGTTACACACACACACACACACACACATGAGTGTGGCCATCAACAATTAGCCGATTTTGCCTACCCTTATTGAATTTACCCCTATGCATATAAATCTAGATACATTAGTATTTCTATGATGCCATGCATGACTCTATCGAGCCCTCAACATACAATCATGGTGCCTCTCCATTAGGGCGCTATAAGGCACAAGGCTTATCCCTCTTTATCTTAATACAAACTGAGTCCATCCCAACAGTGACCTCCTGAGTTTTCTGATACAAAAACTAGACCCTGATAACCAAGTTATTTAAATTCAAGCATTCAATTAAATTAATAGAGAGGGCCTCTCTCTCATTACTCATGCCATTTAGACCAAAATACAAACATATAATGGACACAATAATAATCACATTCCTTAGAGGATATTCAATGGTAACATCATCCCTCTTTTATCAAGGAACCTCATGTTTTCATATTAATGTAAACAATTTAAAATCTTAGTGTATAATATGTAGAAATTCAATACATGGAAGAATAAGAAAACATTAACTTAATAGACATACAAGATTCAGCCATTGCTCATCAATAGTAAAAAAACTTGCCATTATTCATTTACAAAGGAATTTATGTTCCTCAACTCAATAGAAGCATTAAACCAACACATTGAACCATCATTAAAAGAAGTCATCAAATTGATACAATGAGCATATGCATGACAATCAATGCGCAAGAGCTTGAGTAAACACTTATCTTATAAGAGAAGTCTTGAAACCGAGTTGGAGCTTCAACTCACCACCCAACCTCAAACGAGCTACAACCAATATTTATTGCAACTATCACCCCTGACTCAAATTCTAAATCTTAAGGAGGAGTTATTATCCATGTAAACTCAATATTATCAGCCAAAACAATGTCCCTAAGGCTACACCACCTCCATCCACTAACTATTTAGGTAATCAAATACACAGGGAATTGTTTTCCTTCAAATGTTTTCCATAATCATGTCACAGAGCCTTAACTCATTTAAATACAACACAAGTATCCTTTGTAAGCATAGAGAATCACATCTATAATCAAAGGGAATAGTTTCATCATAACATGGGAAGGTTCCTCAACTAAACAAACTATTGATAGAACAGTAGATTCATAAGTCCACATGTTTCCTAGTGGTTTCTTTAGTCCCAAGACAAGCCACTCTTAGTCACACGAGGAGATTCTTTATTCAAATATGGGAAGGTTATTTAGCTGGAAAAACTATTGACAAGATAGTAGATTAATTAATCTACAACTTCCAAGTGGTTTCCTAAGGTAAGCTACAGATAGTGGACTCTTCAATCCTTGGGAAAACGACCAATTAGTCATAGGAGGAGGAACGCTTAATATGTGAAGGTTATTCAGCTAGATAAACTACCATGGAAGCACAAAGATCACCCTTGTTACATAGCTCTTCAAAGAAGAAAACACTAGTGTTCCTAGCTCAGGGCCACATCTGGTGTTTCTGCAACCTCCAAGTTCCTAAGTATCTCCATCCCCTAGCTAGTAGGTTCCTCAATCCATAAGCTTACAAGTGGGTTTTTTAGTCCCAATTCAAACCACCAAGGTTAATGTTGCTACAACCAAAGAAGGTCCAATATTGATGAGAACACCAAGGATGGTGTTCCTTTGAGACATAGGGGATTGTTACATCCACTTTCCATTTCGCCAAAATTTGTGATATATTGAAATGATTGTAATGTTGGGTTACCAAAAAATATATTATGTACTTAACTTTATTATGTGATGTATTATTTTATTTTATTAATAACAAATCTAGAGCTAAAGGAAGGGAGCATCCAACAAATCATGATGGCTTGGGGAAGGGGGGGGCTTGACTAGGGAGAAAAAGATCTAATGGGGGTGCGAGAAATCCTAGCCTTGCTTTAATAAATAATATTTTCCCTTGATGTGATGGTTTGTATTCCCAAGAAGCTTCTAGTTAAAGATTGGGAAGATGGAGGGTCAAGGTGTGATTATAAAAATAGCGATAAATAATCAAGGGGTTCATGGTTCTTATTTTTTCCTTAGCTTTTCTCTCATATTATCTCACTCATAAATTTTATTTGGAAAGAGAAATGGTGGCAGAACCCAAAGAGGTTTAGACCATGTGACTAGTTAAGAGGTGTGATGACAGAGACTCAGGTTTTTCTATGTATGAAGGAGAGTGGCCATCATTTTTTGCATTAAATATGTTCTATAAACTATGTGTTAAATCCCTAAGTTTAGTTTTTCCCTCAAGGCATCAAGATTTGGTGTTGGGGTGGCCAACTATGAGAAAACGTGTAGCACAACTAACCCTAAGGTGAGGTGGAACATGGCTCACCCTACTTTTGTCCCAATCTTTTACGGTTATAATATATATGTTTTTTTTGTGTTATTGATATTTCTTACATGAATGATTTAGTGATATGAAAGAAACTTTTTTGTTTTTATATTATTTTATTCATGATTATAATGTTGGTTGTGATGGTAAATTTTAGAGCAATGGGTTTAAATGAATTTGGATGCATGGGAAATACATGATAATTTTGGGTCATTGCATGTCTTCCTTGTTAATTGCATGATTTACTTGTTAACTACATGTTCTGTTTTCTTTAATTTCCTTTATAGCTTATAAGTGATTTCATGGAGTTTACTGGTGGAAACCCAAAAAGTGATTTATAGGGTAAACAACTCATCTTGGAATTTTCACTATAACTTTTCTTCTGGGAAATTCCAATGGATGAAACTTGGATCATAGTGAGGGAATATCTTGTTGATTGACTGGTTCAATTTTCAGACCTTGGTTTTCTGTATTTTCAATACATGATATGAGGAAGTGAGCTTCTTAATTGCTTCATCAAATAGGTCATCTTGGCATTTTTTTCATAAATTTTCTTTTGGGACATTCTAGAGACTGAAACTTGGATCATAGTTGAGGAGAAATACCATTAATCATTTGGTTCAATTTTTAGGTATTGATTCACCATATTTTCATAGTTAATTCTCTAGGAAAGTCAAACTTCATGAATGCTCCTAAAATAAGGTCAATTTGACATTTTCTTGATAACTTTTATTCTCGGTGGCTTCAAAGGCTAAAACTTGGATCATAGTTAGGGTAAATCGTAAGGAAATTCCAATAGATGTTTTGTTGGATTTGGAGCTTGAATATCTTCCTGATTTAGAGGTCTTATTTTAGCCTGATTTGGATCCCATTCCCTGGCAGGGGGGTGTTGGGGGGCTCTTCCCCCCCCTATTGTTGCCTAGGGGGTCTAGGGGGGCGACTACATGTTCGGAGCCCCCCTAGTGAGGGCTCGTGGGAAGCGCCCCCAAAGCTAAAAATAGATGAAAATTAGTCTTGCAAAATATTGTAATTTCGTATTCAATCTAGGTCGTTCATTAGGTGGGTGATTTGATGGTAGAAATTATATTTCATGTAGGGTTTTTTCACCCTAGAAGGAAACCCATTGGTTTATATGAGGGAATTATATTGCGGATGTGTATTATTATTCTGAGTGAGCAAAAGAGAGGAAACTGTGCGAGAGGGAAGAGGAAATTACAGTAGATCTATTGTAGTTTGTATCTCTTCATTTTGTTGGATAATATAAAAGGAAGGATTGGATGTTTCTCAATGGTCGTAGCCTAAATTGGGTGAGCCATGTATATCTGTGTATCCCTTGTTTTATGCACTTTTTTAACTTGTGTTTCCACAATATTTTGTGCATTTCATTGCTCCATTAATTATTTTCTAAAAATGGGTATAAGAGACGAAGGTTTATTTGGATGACAAAATCGCAGGAGAGAAGGGTTGATGGTTCGAGTGGGAGCAATGGAAAAATATGGTAGGTTTAGGGTCGAGAAATTTAATGGCAAAAACTACCAGCTATGGAATATGAAGATGGAATATTATCTTTATCAGAAATATTTGTACCTACCATTGAGTAGAAAATCGAAGAACCCGACGAGTATGGCAGAAGTAGAATGGGAGATTCCTGACCGAAGGGCACTAGGAACAATACAGTTGTGTCTGGCAGCGTCGGTGACATTCAACATTTCAAAGGAAATGAAAACAAAAGGTTTAATGATGGAATTGGCCAAACTATATGAAAAGAACTCAGCCTCAAATAAGGTATTTCTTATGAAGCATCTATTTAATATGAAGATGTCAGAAGGTGGATTTGTTGTTGATTATTTAAATAAATTTAACACTATTATTAAAGTTGGAATGGCCTGGTTATGACTATTAGTAACTTTGTCTCTATATCTAGTACTTTAAAGTTTGATGATGTTGTTGGTGCCATCCTTAGCGAGGAAATGCGACATAAAATATCCTGTGAGACATCAAGTAATGCTTTGACTACAGATACTAGGGGAAGAAAAATGGAAAGAGGAAGGAATTCAGGAAATAGCAGTAAGTCAAGAAAAGGCATATCCAAATCCAGATTAGAGATAGTGTGCTGTAAATGTGGGAAGAAAGGATGCCTGAAGAAAGACAATAAATCTCAGAAGGGAAAAGAAGGAGATGGACAACAAGAGAAAAGTCATGAAGCGAATGTGACAGGTGATGTGTTGCAATATTCTTTTATTGTTTCATTAGAGAATATTTGATTCCTACATATATATTCAAGGGCCTCACTCCATGCCATACTTGATAGGAAACATTTTCATGACTCTGTTCAAAGAGATTTTGGACAAGTTCGTCTAGGTGATGATAAACCCTGTAAAATCGTTGAAATGGGTAAAGTTTTTATAGAGAAATAAAATGGAAACCAATGGCTATTGAAGAAGCTAAGGCATTTTCCATATCTGAAGAAAAATCTAATTTCAACAGGGTAGTTGGGAGGTGAAGGATGTGTAACTAATTTTACAGACAAATCCTGGAAGGTCACTAAAGGAGCCTTGGTAATAGCAAAAGGAGAAAAGGTTGGTACATTGTATTTATGCAATAGTATTTCTGATTTTGTTAATTCTCTAACCTCCACAAGAGCATATACGAGACACTGGCATCATAGGCTCCGGCACATGATTGAGAAGGGGATGCAAATTATTGACTCAAGAAATTTGTTGCCAAGGAAGCATGTTGATTTGGATTTATGTGAAAATTGTGTTTATTGAAAATAGAAGAGAGTCATATTTATTAAAGTTGGGAAGGAAAAGAAGACAAAAAAATTAGAGCTTGTGCATATAGATGTATTGGGACCTGCTCAGGTATCATCTCTCAATGGCTCTCCCTAATTTGTTACTTTTATTGATGATGCAACTAGGAGAACTCGGATTTATTGTATTCGAAATAAATATGAGGTATTTGATACTTTCAAGAAATGGAAATATTTGGTTGAGAATGAGTTAGGAAAGAATTTTAAGTGTCTTAGATTAGACAATGGAGGTGAATACTGCAGCAAATAGTTTGAAAACTATTGTTTAGATCATGGAATTCACATAGAGAAGCCATTTCCAGGAACACCACAGGAAAATGATGTGTCATAAAGGATGAACATGATAATCATGGAGTGTGCAAGGTGTGTGAGATTTCATGCAATACTTCCCTTACAATTTTGGGCAGATGTTGTAGATATTGTTGTTTATCTAATAAACAGAGGGCCTTCAAGTTCCTTGGATGGTGGTATTCTAGAGGAGGCATGGACAGGTAAAAAGGTAAACTACTCATTTTTAAATATTTTCAGTTGTGAAGCCTTTTTCCACATCAATAAAGAAAATAGAACAAAGCTTGAGGAAAAATAAAAAAAATCATACCTTTTATTGGATATGGTGTAGATGATTTTGGTTATCACTTTTATTATTATGAAAATCACAAAATCATTAGGAGCAGAGATGTCATGTTCAATGAAAAGGTTTTGTATTATATGTAGATGACATGCTTGGTGCAGGGTCTAACATGTAGGAAAAAAATTTCTCAAAGGAAAATTGGCAAATTCATTTGCAATGAAGGATTTGGGTGTTGCAAAACAAATCCTTGGTATGAGAATAACTAGAGATAGGAAAAATAGAAAATTAACATTGTCTCGGAGTGATTACATAGAAAAGGTATTGGGAATATTTAATATGTAGAATATAAAACCAGTTAGTACACCTGTGGCTAGCCATTTCAAACTAAGTAAGGAGATGTGTTCCAAGACTCGAGAAGAGATGGATTATATGTGTAAAGTTCCATATGCATCAACAGTTGGAAAATTAATGTATGAAATGGTCTACATAAGGCCTGATATTTCACATGCAATGGGAGTTGTAAGTGGGTATATGAACAATCCAAGAAAAGAGCATTAGTTGGTAGTAAAGTGGATTCTTAGGTATTGGAGAGGTACCACAAATCAAGCGTTATGATTTGGTGGTTTAAACATTGCTCTACAAGCATATGTTGATGAAAATATGGTAGGTGATAGAGATAATAGGAGGAGCACCATAAGATATGTGTTTATAGTAGGTGAAGTAACTATCAGTTGGGTTTCAAAATTGCAAAACATTGTTGCACTTTCAACAATGGAAGCAGAGTACGTTGCTGCTACAGAGGCTAGTAAAAAACTTATTTGGTTACAAAGGTTTATGGATGAATTGGGAAAGAAGATGGAGATGGGAAGGTTATACAGTGACAATCAGAGTGACTTCATCTTGTAAAGAACTTAGGATTTCATTCCAAGACTAAACATATACAATTCAAGTACCATTTCATACAGTCAATGTTTGAAGATGGACAGTTGAAGTTGGAAATGATACAAACTAGCCAGAATCCTTCAGATATGTTAACAAAAGTTGTAACTAGGGAGAAACGGAGGTTCTACTCAGTCTCAATTGGTCTTCAAGTATGATGGTGAAGATGAGAAACAAACAGGTTGAAAGTGGAAGAATTGTCCAACAATTGAAGCATTAATGGAGTTGATATAATTAGTCTCCAAGTAGCAGATTATTGGATGTGGAGCCTAATTATCTTCCTAATTCATAGGTCATGTTTCAATGACATTTGGATCCCAATCCCTGACAGTGGGGTGTGGGGGTGATCCCCCCCTCCCACTATTGCTGCCTATAGGGTCCATGGGAGGCGCCTACCTATTTTGATCCCCCCTGGCGGGGGTTCAGGGGCAGCGCCCCCGAATCTCAAAATAGATGAAATTTTTCCTTGTATAATATTGTAATTTCATAGTCAATCTAGGTCATTCATTAAGTGGATGATCTCATGGTAGAAGTTATGTATAATTTAGAGTTTTTTGTCCTAGAAGGAAACCCATCAGTTTATATGAAGGAATTGTATTGCAAATGTGTATTATTATTTTGAGCGAGATAGAGAGAGGATATTATGTGAGAGAGAAGAGGAAATTACAGTGGAACTTTTGTAGATTGTATCTCTTCATTTTGTTGCATAACATAAAAGGAAGGACTAGTTGTTTCTCCTTTGACATAGCCCAAATTGGGTGAACTACCTATATCTGTGTCTCTCTTGTTTTACATGTTTCTGTATTTTGTGTTTCCACAATATTTTGTGTATTTCATTTCTCCGTTAATTAATTTCTAACATAATTCAAATCTTTTTTCTATATATTTTCAAAGATAATCCTTAAGGAAGTTGGGTCTCTTGAATTCTCCTAAAATCAAACCTCAAAAATTATAGTCAATGTGTTATTATTGCCATAATTTTCTTTCTTGGATGTTCCAAACTATGAAACTTGGAGGAGTTAGAGAAAATATCTCAAGGTATATGTGGTAGAAATTTTTGAATTTGGTCCTCTATAATTTACAAGAAATACTTCCCGGATTCGGGTTTCTGATCAGGGCACAAGTTCGTGCGCGTGGAAAGCTGCTTGGGGGGGCGCATGGCTCCTCTCAGCCGCCACTCCATCTCCCACAGCACCTGCTTTTAATTCCCCTACGTACAAGATTTATGCCGCATTAATGCAGCCTAACTCTCCCTCTTCTCCGGTTTATCTCCTTAACATGATGCCCTCCACTGGCGACATTCGTGTTTCCCCTCCTCGCTCAATTTCCTCCTTTGCTGCAGCAGAGGTTCGTCCTCAATCCATTCGAGGGATTCTCTGGGTCCTGGTTCATTGGGCGAATTGCTGGTTGTGCCTACAGATCCTTCCCTACCTCATCTGCAATCTCGCCAGCCTCTTAGTCACCGCTCTTCATCTCGACCTTCTGGATACTAAGGCCAAGCTTGTGCTAAACCTTTTCTACCTCATTAGTCTCTCAAGCTTCCCGGAACAACCTGGTCTGTTGGATATGCTGAAATTACGTCAGAGGATGAGTAGCAGGAGGGGCAGTTCCAGGGGGCGAACAGGCCACCAGGTATCCTCCTCTACAACAGATTCTTCGACTTTCTGTTGGATTTCAACATGGATCGATATCCAGCTACAAGAAGTGGACGGGGTAGGGGCAAAGGTCTGCACAATGTAGCAGTGAGCTCCCTCAACTCTAACTCTGCTCAGCTTCAGTTCCCTTGCAGTCATGGAAATCTCTCCTTTATAACCTCTGTTACCATAGAGCTCAGGGAAATCAATGCTGGTCAGGTTATAGGCTCCCTTGTGGCGACGACGGAAAAGCCGGCAGATGACAGACTTGGCACAGTCCAGATGAACTATGAGCCGAGCAAAACTTCAGGCTCAAGAAAAAGCATGGCTTCCCAAATCCTGAAAGATCAGGCAGGCCCGAGCGTATCCACTTGCAGAGAGGACCACCCCTCTAAGGACGAAGATGATTACCAGTTTGGCTGCCGCATAGTCGAAGAACAGCCTGATCCCTCCCATGGTGATTAAACAAGTCAGTGTTCTTTGGTTTTTTGGAAATTCTGTGCGCTCGAGGTTTTTTACTTATCACCTGCCTTATAGTCACGATAAGTGCTTCCGTCCCAATAGCCAGTCTCCACCATGAAGGAGGCACTCTACCTTGTCTGCAGACTCTACTGCTTTTGAAGTTAGTATTCAGAATTATGTTTCAAGTAGTGTCGCTCGGCTTATTAGATATGGTCCATTTCTTCCACTAACTGTTGTCATAAGGCCCCTGTTTAAGTTACAGTTCCATGTAAAATATTGGGGTTTCTTTTTTATTTTTGCTCAAGTCATGGTCAAGTTCTGAATACTGATAAGTTATGCTTGTAAACATGCCAGTCCTCCAGGCTTGCTTTCAAGAGGCCATGACCTCGATGTACTATATTTTTGTATTAATATAGAAGTAGACTTATTCAAAAAAAAAAAAAATACAAGAAATACTATATGGAATATTTTGGTTTTAGAGAAATAAATAGTGCACATAAACTATTTAATGAAATTCCCCTTCAAAAAGTGGTTTTTATCGATGGTGATTAGATAATGTGTGGGAATTGTTTGACAAAATTCTTAGAGAAAATGTGATACCCCATAGCCCTCATGTGGGATTAAGGGTTGGGTGTGTTACAAAGTGGTACCAGAGATAATTCTTAAGCCTGTGAAGAAGAAAACGTTTAAGGTACCACGTATGTTGCACTAAATTTTATTATGTTTGTGAACCCAATTTTGTATTCAATCAATAGATATATTAACTTTGTTAGGAATTAATTGTCGAGTGCTAAGTTTGCAAGAAAATCAATAAATTACATAGATATAAATACTAATAAAATTGTACATCAAGAAGTATAAGCTAAATGGAAAATTCCATTGTATGAATAATAGAATAAAGAACTATGGTAATGTAATTTTCATAAATTAAAATGTAGAAGAAATATGGGAATTTGATTTAAGTGTATTACTCCTTATTCCATTTGTATTGCTAATGAAATTAGATATGCTTTGTCTCAATCTCCTAGAAGCAACTACATATCCCCCCCAAATCATTTCTAAGGTTCTCCAATATCGTTACCACATATTTCATAGTTTTTCATTCATTGGATTAATGTTTTGAGAAAAGAAAACTAGCTCATAGCACATAAAGTAATTGTATACATTATTTTCTAAAAATCCATCTCCATCCACCTCACTAAAAATATTTATGAGAAATACTTCCTTCACTATGTTTGGAAACACTAGCTTCACTCGCTTGTACAAGTTTACATCTCCAAAAAAACACATCATCTCAAAAACAATTGGTTGCTTCCTAGTAAGCATTTCCACTAAAAAAAATGTCATAACTATATATATCTATTTTGGTAAACACTATCTCAATTAATCCATACTCCACATTAAAGTCAACCTTCATTATATTTTACTTGACCAATATGTGCAAAAATCGTTGATGAGGGAAACAAGTAAAATTAATTTTCTAAAATGTCATAGTTGGGACAATTTATCCCATGGAATTTTTCAAACCAAATATTGAAGTGAGTTAGTAGGGGTTGCATTCATTAATTTTTTGATAACAAATTCCACTATATGGAACATCATGTCTTCATCCAAAAACACATTATTGAGTTTCAAATAAAAAAGCACCACTTGAACAAAAGAATCATGATGAAAGGACTCCATCGCATGGGCCACATCTATGTCAATATCCAACTGTGTTTTCAATGCCAATTCACATACATCTTCACCATTATTGTCATCCCTACAAATTCTTCTCTGAGATTTTGTTAGACATATATTGAAACATTAATCCTTTAAAATGGAAGTTGGAACATGAAGTTATGATTCTCACCAGATTTCAATTTTGAACCTTTTGTAGAACACTACATTCTAATATAGAACTGTTGGAACATGAAGTTATGATTCTCACCAGATTTCAATTTTGAACCTTTTGTAGAACACTACATTCTAATATAGAACTCTTGAAAACCTTGTCTTTTGCAACTGGAAAACTTATGTCACCACAATTGTGTCATCAATAGAAGTTCTTTATAAATTAACCAAAACTCCTCATTACTAACAAGTTGGCTTTGGTAAATCTATTAATTGCTATGTGAAGCTCATAATATGAGATCCTTTTCTACTCTAACCTTTAGACAATATGTTGCAAGGAATCAACATTTTGCATACACTTATTTCCTTTCCAAATGAATCCCAAAAGTAGACAACATAATAACCTTTCACAAATGCAAAATGATCTCTTGTTGTTTGAGAGATGGGTAATTGGAATGCTTGTGGTTTGAAAAATCTAGGGTTTCCAATGAAGGACATGACAATTGTTCTTTTTTGGTTTAAAAAACCCCTCCTTTTGGAATTTCCCTAATGACATTGTTGAAAGATAATTTCAAATAATAAAACATTTTCAAATGCCAGAGTAATTGGAATTTTCCTTAATAGGTAGTTGGAAGAAAGATCTAAGTTCATAAGACTCTGTAAATTTGCAATTGAAATTGGTGTAGATCCTAATAAGGTATTTTGAGATAAATTCAATGAACATGCCACTTAGAAATTTGTGAAATGAAATATATGTGATTTACGATTTTGAAATAATAACATATTTATACCATATTCAAGAAACATCTTTCTATTTGAAGCTAGAGAGGCCAACTTAGCATAAAACCTTAACTTTCATCACTCACTACTTTATCAATAGGTGCATAGAATAAAATGTCTTCCATATCCCATTGTTTTGTCAATAGCATTAACTATCAAATTGAAGTGTTCATTAGAATATGAGAAGCCCTATTACAAGAACCCAAATATCTACATGGTCAACAAGAGTGTTTTGAAGAAAAGAAGGGTTGAAAGGGTAGGGAAATCTCTCAAACATGTCTCCAACAATGTATGGGGATATACAATTTATAGATGATATAATTATAATATAACTAAAAAAAGTTCTAAATTGTTAAAAATTATAATATGTCATAGTTTTGTAACATAAATTTTCATGTCTTTCAACATGATTTTGAGATCAAAATTGTATACTTAAAGATCCATGCATTGTATATAGTTCACCATCAAGTTCCATTAATGGCTCACTAATCTCATTCATAAGAAAATTAAAAAGTCATATTTAAGAGTAGAATTTAACTTTTAAAATTTTATTGATAATATAAACAAATTACATATAACTGAAATTTAAATGGATCAAATTATATATTTAAAATAATAGAATTGTTATTATGTTTCATCAATTTGATTTACATGAAAATCTAAAAAATCACATGTAAATGGGAATTCAACATTTAAACTATTGTTAATGACATAAAAAAAAAATTAGTTATGGTTGAATTTAAAATATTAATCCATTAATTTGCACTCTAAAGATAATACAATTAGTTTCATATCACCTTTTGTGAGAGAGGTTCTTATTTTGTGGATATGAATATTGACATCATGGATAATAGTTATAAATCACATTAAGATATAATTTTTTCATTTGGTTAATAAATTGTGTTTAAAGCATTTCATTTTCACATTAATAATAATCATAAATAGATAGTAAATATGAACACAAGTTTGGTCAAATAATTAAAAATAATATCAAAAGTGTAATTAAAATCCAATATAATCCATAAAATCAATTCACTGAGCTAAAAAAATGTGTTTATAAGCTATAGATGATTGTTATTTTTTAATTATATCCTTTCATTTATAGACAAATAAATAATGGAATTAATTTGAGACAATTAAAAACATTGTCATTATGAATGGTCAATAAAACAAACCAATTTACAGTTGCAATCCACATAATATTATGTCACAAAAGTGTGTACTTTTTATTTTCATAATATTGGCATATAAATATAAATACTAATAGAATTTTACTTCAATGATTATAACTTAAAAAAAAAAAAAAACAAGTGTCGTTGTATGCACAATGGAAATATTGAAATCTGTTGGTATTACAATTTTCACAAACTAAAATGAAGAAGAACTATGGGCATTTGATGCATGTGTATCACTCCTTGTTCCATTTGTATTTCTAAGAAAATTATATATGCTTTGCCTTAATCTCCTAGAAGCAACTACATTTGCCCCCACATCATTTCTAAGGTTCTCCAATACCATTACGACATCTCTCATAGTTGGTCGTTCATTTGGTGAATCTTTAGAACAAACCAAACCAACCTGTATAAGAGAAGATATGCAATTGAATACATTATTTTCTTCAAATTCATCTCCTTCCACCTCCCTAAGAAGGTTGTTGTCAATTACCTCCTTAACTCTGCTTGGAAAGGCTAGATTTACCCACTTGTGCAAGTTTAGGTCTCCAGAAAACATATCATTAGTTGGTCATTTCCTGGTAAGAATTTCCAATAACAAAATGTCATAGCTGTAAATATATCCTTTGGTAGACACAGGCTCACTGAATCCGTACTCTGCATTCAAGATAACATTCATCAAATTTTATTCTATTAATCCATACAAAAATGTTGGTGATACATTTAGAAATGACAAGCAAACATTTAACATACTAAATGTCATACCTGATGCAATATAGCCCATAGATCCTTTGAAATAAAGTGTTGAAGTAAGTGACTCAGTAGAGGTTTCATCAATTAATCTTGCAATACCAAAATCTGTTACATGCCCTAACATGTCTTCATCAATGAGCACATTATTTGGTTTTAAATCACAATGTACTACCTGCACAAATGAATCATGATGAAGATATTCAATGGCATGGGCCACATCTATTACAATGTCCAATCTTGTTTTTAGTCCCATTTCACATGCATCTTCACCATTGTTGTCATTTGTATTAGGATACAAATTCTTCTCCAGGCTTGCATTAGACATAAATTTGAACACTAATCCTTTGAAATCAATGTTGCAACATGAGGTTATGATTTTCACCAGATTTTGATGTCGAACCTTTTGCAAGATGCTACATTCCGCTTTAAAACTATTTTCATGCTTGTCCTTTAGCAACTGGAAAACTTTTACAGCAACAAGTGTGCCATCAATCAAAATTCCTTTATAGCCTGAACCAAAATTCCCTGTTCCCAACAAGTTGGACTCGGTAAATCCATTAGTTGTTATATGAAGCTCTTGATATGAGATCCTTTTGTGCTACAACCTTTGCAAAATGGCTTGTGTGGAATCAAAGTTTTAAAAAGGAATATTTCTATTCCAAAGGAATCCATTTCTTTTCCAAAGGAATCCCAAAAGTAAACAACATAATATAAATGCAGCAACTCCACTCACTAGCAGTATGAGTCTTTTCACAAGTGAGTGAGTATTTATAAAGTGAAAAAATGAGAGAAACTGCATGTTTCAGTGTCATGAAGAAGACGTAGTACCGTGTATAGTGTGAACGTAGAGAGGGGAAAAACGTGAAGGACAAGGCATCAATCATGAGGTCGTTTCTCCTCTGCCAAACAAAAAGTATTATTTAATCTCACAATGCTTACATCAAAAGAAGTCTTTCAAAAGTCTTACACTGCTGAGAAAAGTGGTTTCCAAATTCTGATGTTCTCGTGTAATATTTTCTGATTGTCTTATATATACACATCTCATTCTTAATTCTATTTAAAGCTTAAAGACCTTTTTTCATTATTGTCTACCCTCAAATATCAAAGATTTGGAAAATGACAATTTGTGAATCTGAAATTAGCAATGTGATTCCTGTGATTATTGTGTTATTATTATTCAACATAGTTGTTATAACTGATACAAGTGAAAATTTTCATTTTTATTTGGAACTAAATATTTAATATATTCATATTTTTATTTATATCTCTACGTTGTATGTTTTAAAAAAAATAATATTTTCATATTTTCATCTCTAATGATGAGGATTTAGTAGTGTCCTAGTGTGGTTATTTATATTTCGGCAGAAATGTCTCCCCATCTACAGTTGCAAAATTGTGAAGTAGTAAATTCGTGCAAAAATTGTTTCATAGGCACATTGTGCATTACAAATCAATATGATATCGTTGTGCATTACACATCAATCTGATATCATTTTATACTGCACTAGTCAACCTCAACAAGCTCTCCTCTTAATATTATGCAAGCTACCCCTATGTATTGAGCATTAATATAAGTATTATTATTAATTTACATAATAATTATTCGTATAGTTATTTGTCTTCAAAGTAGTTTGTTTCATAGAAAAGTGTATCTCTCATTTGAAAGATGGCAATTTCATGGGACAACCATGGGTTGATTGTATATTTTTCTATACATATTCTTCATTATAGATTGTTAAAATTATGCATATTTTTCAACTAGAAAATGTGTTTTAGTAGCTAATTATATGGTATAGAAGGGTTTTAATTGTAGAAATTCCAACCATTTATTTCTTCAAATATTTTTTATCTTTTGCATGTGATTTTAACTGGAAATTATATTGTTTATGTTGGAAATTGTATGGGGCAAAATGTTGTAAATTGTACTGAGATTTTGCGAATTTCATTTGTTTATGATCGTTACTATAGTTGCACTATTTTCCTTTTCCATTAGGGTTAGTGATCCAGATTTAAACAGGAACGCAATAAAATACAGAGATAACCATATACACAAAGATGCAGTGGAAATAATACTTCATTTCATTAATGGAAAATACTGAAATATGCTTACAACCAGAAATAGAAATAAACCAGCTAGGGCGATGGCAGCTTATCTCTGAGAAGAGATGTGTGGCTACATGCCTCCGAACTGTGTTACAATGAGGCTCGAAGGCCTATTTATTGTTGAGAAACAATGGAAAAACCCTCACATTCCAAAACCTAACCCTGGAAGATGAAACGCCAAATTGTGGGCCCCGTTTTTGGGTAAGTTGGTACATC